>BPLQ01010316.1:0-255894 GCA_021605075.1 Caerostris darwini
AAGCAAAATAGGGGCCGTTGGGATTTAGCGACTTTCTTGTGGCGTCAACTTAAGGTTAAGTCACCAGATGTGGTAACCCTGGTGGTAAAAATCTAAAATCCTGTACCATTTGTGTCAATTGCATAGCCAAGATGGAAAGTCACCAAGTAACCATAATAATGAATGGCGCAGTTAGTCTTCGCGGTAAAACGATATTACGTCAAAATTTATCTCTAGCATGGCAAGTAGCCAAATAAACAAAAAAAATGGTGGCCGAAGTTCTATATCGTTGTAAAACTTTATTTCGCCAAAATTCATTGTCAAAAATCACCATTAGGGCAACAAATGTAGCAGAATAGCTATTACTCTAAATTTTATTCCTTAAATTGCTTCCAAGCCAAATATTATCACTATCCTGCCAATATTTTATTCCTGAAATGTTTTTACGCCAAAATGTATGACTTTATAGCCAAAATTTTTCACTAAGTGAAATTTTATTTTTAAATTGCTATTACAAAATTTTTATTAAATTAAATTATTGCTTTATTAATTTATTATTGTTTTATCGTCAAATTTTATCACTAAAAGAAACTTTATTCGTAAAATACTTTTTCGCTAAATGTTATCACTTTAACGCCAAATTTTAGCACCCTTATGCCCCAAAAATTAATCCTATATTGCCTTTACGCCACATTATATCACATTATCACCATAATTTACCACTATTATGGCAAATTTGAATGATTTCTTTTTACACAGAATGTTATGGGTTTAACGCCAATATATATTACTATTTTGAAATTTTTTTTATTCCTAAACTGCTTTTACCCCAAATTTTATCGCTTTAACGTCATATTAATATATGGAATTTGGTTTTGCTAACTCACAAAAATGTATAATTTTAACAACGATCATAATAGCTATTATGCTAAAATTACGCTAATATTATGCGCTAATACGCCAATTTTTTTTCTAATATTTCAAAAAATATTTCACTTTGTTTACGATGTTGAATTCGAATAATAAACAATTTTAATACAAAAGAAAAAGGAGAAGAAACCAGAGAATAATTCACATTTTAATCTGATATATCCTTTGTTGGAAGCGAAAATGACCTTTTTAATGCCCCACTAAAATCTGCCTTTGCAAAGCCATAGCAAATGAAAGAAGAAAACAAGATCACAAAACCACAGAAAAATTTAGTACATTCTTCTTGTCTTCCGTGAACTAACGTTCTAAAATTAAAAAGTTGCATTTTTCTGCTCGAATTTAAATAATGGTTGTCGAAAAACCGTCGACAGAATTAAAAAGAAATATCACAAACCCACAGAAAAATTTAATGCATTTAAGCTGGGTTTTCGCCGTGAACAAATGTTCTAATAATTAAAAGTAACATTGTTTCATACGAATTCAAATAACTATTTTCACACACCTTAACTGTGTCAACAGCATTAAAAAGAAAATAATTATTTGAAAATAAAACATAAGTTATTAATAAAGTAAAAAATAGTTTTGTTTGATTCATATTTTCATGAGTTTCAACATCATAAAAACTGTTTATATTTTGTATCAGTGGTCAACATACATTATAAGAACAATCAAAAATTTATCAGAATAATTATTGAAGAAAATAAAAAGGTTGAAATCTAGAATACTCTACCCCTCAAGAAGCGCCAGCTTTTAATCCGGAATATTTCGCTAATGTTCCGCCAATTTCTTTAGGATTACAATACTGTAATTAGTGGAATTCTTAACTTCTTCTTTTTCCAAATGATATAATGACTATTTTATTGCTACTTTGATAGTTATTTGCGGAATTTTTATTTATAGTAAATAAAAACAAGAAATATATATTATTTTAAATAATTATTCTGATCAATCATTGGTTAAGAGATTTTTTATGACGTATGTCTGTCACTGATATAGAATATAAACTTTTATGAAGTTGCCACTCGTGAGAATACCAAACAAACAACAAAAACGATTTTTTACTTTATTACTAACTTATGTTTGATTATCAAATAATTATTTTCTTTTTAATGTTGTTGACATAGTTAAGGTTTTGAGACAATCGTTGTTTGAATTGGCGCAAAAAAAATTTAACTTTAAATTTTTAGAACGTTAGTTCATGGCGAAAACGTTTTTCGAACGAATTAAATTTTTCTACGATTTTGTGATGCATCTTTTTAATGCTTTTGATATAGTTAAAGTTTTGTGGCAACCGTTATTCGAATCCGCGAGGAAAATGTTATTTTTTATTTTTCGAACATTAGTTTATGGACGAAAAAGATCGCTGAAAAGTATTACATTTTTCTGTGGTTTTGTGATGTTGTTCTTGTTTTCTTCATTCATTTGATATGTGTATGTAAGGACAGGCAATAAAAAGATAATTTTCGCCTTAAATAAAGGATATAACAGAATAAAAAGTAAGTTATTCTCTGTTTTTTTTTCTTCTTTTTTATTAATATTGTTTTATCGTTCGAATTCGACGTCAAAAACAACATGAAATATTTTTTGACATAAAAAAAATTAGTTTATTAATGAATAACTTTTGATGTAATTTTATCGTAATAGCGATTATTATCATTGTTAAAATGGCACATTTTTGTGACTTAGTAAAACAAAAGTAAAGCAAATGATAATTTGGCGTTAAAACGATAAAATTTGCTGTAAAACTACGAATAAAACGAGCCAAATAGTTTAGGAATAAAATTTTGGTAAAATAGTGATATATTTTCGAGTTAAAGCGATAATATTTGTCGCAAAAGAAAATCATTAAAATTCTGTCATAATAGTGGTAAAAGTAAAAGAGTAAAAAGATATAATTTGGTGTAAAGGCAATTTAGGCATAAATTTTTGCGCATAATAGTGTTAAAATTTGGCGTTAAAGTGATAATATTTGGCTTTAAAGCGATAAAATTTGGCGTAAAAGCAATTTAAGGAATAAAATTTCACATAATTAGCCGTTTGGCTTCAAATGTTGGCAATGAATTTTGGCGAAATAGTATTTTACATAGTCATCGAACTTCTGCAGTCCTTTTGTTTGTTTACTTGGCGACTTGGCATCGTAGTGATGGATTTAAGCGTAATATCGATTTTCTAAAAGGTCAAAAATATAAAAATTTCAAAAAAAATCTGAGAGGAAAAAAAGAAGCTTTTTTTACTTTTTCATAATAATAAATTTTCAAAATATATTTGTATTGATTTGCTATTTAATGTTATTTTAACCGAATTATAGTGTTTTAATTGGGTAAACAATTTTTAAATTGCGATTTCGTTTCAGTATATTCCTGTTTCTTGCAAATAAAAAGTTTTGCAACATGGCCGACTACTTAATTATAAACCTTTCAATAGAAGCTCTGGTTGCCTCAAATACCAGTTCATGCATCAGTTCCGAAACAAGCCCGTGTCCTTCATAGAATCGGCAAGAAATACAACTGTCGGAGATGTGCAAACGTAAGTGTTAAGTTTATACATTGCATCGATTCAAATAAATAAATGATTTTCAGAACAACGGGAAATTTTGTAACTCTAATCTACTGAAGAAAATTCTTGTATATCTATATATTTTTTCATAATATTGGCTTTTTAAAGGTCAAAATTATAAAAATTCAGGAAAAATTTGGAAAGAAAAACATTTTAACTTTTTCATAAATTTCCAAGATCTAATATTTTTATTGATTTACTATAAAAATTTTAATCGTGATAATAGTATTTTCCCGATTTATTGTCCAGTATTAATGTGAATGTATGAAATATTAAGGTATCAAGTATAATGTCATGAATTTGTTTACCAATCTGATTGTTTAAAGCCAATAATCAAAAAAGAATTCATGATATCAGAAACAGAATTTTAGTGTTCATTGGAATACCTTCTTGGAGTCGCCGCGATTATGAGGTATTCAATGGAATTCCTTACACATTTATATAATTTTTTTTTTATTTTATTAGCTTTTAATTTGTTATTTTAATAAATATTTTTTGTTCTTTTTTATTTCTATTATTCATTTCCAATATTTTTATTTTTATTTTTTTAAATTTCTATTATTAAAATAAATTTTTGGCATCTGCAACATATATCTTTTATATGGTCAAATAATTTATATGGTATTTATATATTCACTATCTCTGTATTATTATTTAAAATTATATAATTAAGTTATATTTTTTACTTTTTACTTATGCTTTCTCTTGTTAGAGGTAACATTAGCAGTTTTATTATAACACCTGTCGCATACAAGGAAAATCCAAGTTCAAAACCAATTTTTGTTTAATTGTTTTATTTTTGTTCTGATCAAAAATATAAAAATCTTTTTGCGGATTTCCTGAAAATATTCTCCATACACATGAAGACACTTATTTTTTCGTGTTAAAAAACTGCTTCTAAAGGCAGAAGTGCTTTTTAGGAGGTGAGCTATTAATTTTAGTTCCGTAAAATTTTATAAATAAGAAAAAGTTGAGATTAAAGATTCAAATCTTTATCAGTTATTTTTAGACCTTTTCTTCCATTGTGGATGAAAATTGAATAGTAATTTTTTTTCAAGTAATGTACCTTTAATGTACCAAGTAATGTAACTATTTTATGTAATTCTGACTATTTAATTTATAGTGGCCATTTCTGCTATTATGGATATTGTGAATATATAGAAAAAATTTAAATAAAATTTCTTTTGATCTATAAAAATTATTTCATATTTTTACTATTAAATTAAAGTTTTCATACGTGCAGGCAAAGTTTTCATGTATAATGTTTTCCTTATTAGAATCTCATGGTTCTCTGTATACTATGCGTAAATGTAGTGATTTGTAACATAAAAAAATAATACGTTAATTAATGATATTTAAAATAAAATTAACTATCAAATAATATATTTATTATTAAAATATAAAAAAATATCCCTTTTCTGTAAATAGTAATAAAATTGTTTACTCTCAGAATATTCTCTTTCCTAAAAGTTTTTTTTAAAGGCTAGTGTTTATTTTTATACTATTTATACTATTACTATTTTTTATTATATATATATATATCTATTTTGATGAATTTTTATTAGTTGCTTTTGTCTTTTTTTTTCTGTACAAAAATTATATTGTTTATTCAATATTTTGTTTCCATTACAAATAAATGCCATCCTTTCAATTTTCAAAATCAAATGGCATTTAATTTATAAATTTTCTTTTCGTGTTATATTTTATACAAAGGCATCGATTAAAATAAATGAATGATGTTGAGAACAACAGGAAATTTTTATAACTCTAATTTACTGAAGAAAATTCTTCTCTCTCTATATATATATATGTTATAATATTGCCATTGCCTTTTTAAAGGTTAATAATAAAAAGATTTGGGAAAAATCTCTTTTTAATTTTTCGTATTAATAAATTTTCAAAATCTAATATTTGTATTAATTTATTATGAAAATTTTACTGAATGATAGCATTCTCTCGATTTATTGTCTATTATTAATGTGTGAATCTAAAAGGCAGGAAGTTTTATGTTTGACTTTCAGAAATGAGAAGATTTGATGGCGATATTAGAAAACCAACATAAAATATCTTAAATTTATAAACCGACTGTTTAATGAAAATTTTTTATTGTCTTCTACACATTCTGCAAATCGAAAATTGTTATTTTTAAAAAATCCTCCAGAAATGCAATGTCCTAAATTTATCGCCAATCGGCTGACTATCCGAGTTATACTAAAGAGTGGTATGCCCACAAATGTACAAAAATAATAATAATATGCACAAGTTATGATGCAAATTAAGATATGGACTTATTTCCCGTGGTGATATTTACAAAGATTGTTGTTTTGAATAACGAGTAGTTCGGTGCTGTAATAAAATGTTTTGCATCTGCTAGTGTACTGCCTGGTTAGAAACTTTTCAATTTTTTTTGCTACTTAGCCTGTAAATGCGATAGTAAAAGCATGTATGACATTGTGGGTGCAGTTAGCAAGCTTTCCGTTATATATTCTGTACAATTTTAAATCTACTACAAATTTTCTGTTGTATCTGCAGCGTATACGCTAATGTTAGCATTAAAAAAAAATCCAAAATTTTTTATTTCTTAAATTTGCTAATAAATATGTCATACAAAAAAAAACTTTGGTTAAAAACTTTGAATATGTTTTAAATCTAATTAACTCACAACAATGATTTCTTCCATACGACTTTTTTACATTGAACTGAAAAGAAACGAAATCAGACTCAAAACTGGAGCTGATCTATTTATAATCTGATTTACGAAAATAAGCTTAGTTATATTTATGCATCATTTCCATTTTGCCTGTTTGTATTTCATAAAAAAATCATTATTTTTTGCATTTTATTGTTCTAGGAGCGGAAGAATATTTTGAACTAAACATCTTAAAATGAGTATATATATATACCAATTTATGATGTTATATTCCTTTATTGTTGGAACAATTATTATAAACATGTTTTTTATATGTTTATAATTTTCAACAAAAAGTTATAATTGTTCCAAAATTTCATATCTAATTTCATAAATTAACCTTATAAAAAAATTTAAAGACTAGTTTACACATAATAACTTAATCTATTTGTCCGAACTGTAGTTCTAAAATGAATTAAACATTTCACAGCTTTTGACTGGCATGTCTCATCAGATTCAACTGAGAACAAGATGAAGAAGTTTAACCATCAATCACCATTATGCAAAATATTGAGCTGTTGAGATCTATATCTTGCTTTCTAGGTTTATCTCTATTTGTCTATTTCAGATCTAAAAACACATTCCAGTTGCCCACATGTAGTTTTCGGTAAAGAAATCAATAAAAAAAAAGAAAAATATTTTGTTTTGTTAACTAAGAAATAAATATTTAAAAATATGTTGGGCAGAAAAAGATTACATTTAATCAAAGCATTTCTTTTTAATCTTCGAAATAAAATTTTACAGAGCTATTGGCAAGAATAGCATCGTGAGTTATCAGACACATGAGTCCGATTTGCACAAATGGAACGTGATACAATCATTACTATTGTGATTTACAGGAATGTATTCATGAGAGTGTCTTACAATGAAAAATCAAACTACCTGGAGTAGATCGAGTTTTTCTCTTTACGTGGTACAAACGCTACACCGTTGTTACTAGAACCCCTCCTTTAAGGCAATACTCTTCTTTTCTTGAGTGTAATGATGAAAACCTTTTAAAGTTGCCTCCTAATAACGCTAGATCTGCTACAAAATCAGGTTATCACAAGCAGTGTCAGGTGAAGTGTTTGCACAAAAAAAAAAAAAAATAATTTAAATTGTATTGAGTTAACTTTTAGCATACTTTTTTACATCACTAATGACAGAAACTCCGGACTGAACATAATTTACGTGATGATTTTAGAAATGAAAAGATATTAACTTAATAAAATATCTAAATTTCAAATATTTGCTTGGAACTATTTTCATCAAATAAGAAATCACCGGATTTGTAATCCCATGGAAAACATAACATAATGGAGAGCACAATATATAGCAATCAAATTAAACCGAACCAATAGTTGAGTAGCCTCAAGTTTATGCCATCAGACACATGAACTATGTGTCATACCCTGCATTTTAAATAAATCACAATAACGTAGAAAGGTTGCTCAAGATGACCATATTAACATTTAATATGACAGATACTTAATAACTTTAGTTGCATTATGACATTTAATAATTTATCAAGCAATAAACACACTATTATTAAAAATTTCAGGCATAATCTCGGAAACACAAAACATTAATGTACCAGGCTTCTTAAAGATAAAAAGGAAAAAAAGTTTTTTTATTCCTTTAATTTGAATAGTTTGTTGTGCTTTTACGTTAGAAAAAAAAAAGAAATAAGAAATTTTTGAAAAAAATATTCTTTTCAATTCTTGTATTCCAAAAAATGAATGCAAGAGTACGTTGCAGAACACTTGAGATTATTGAAATTACACTCGGCACTAGTCTAAGCATTAGTCATTTTTACAAATTGAAGTAGACTGTGAGGTTTTCAGGGGGTATTGATATAAGGTGTTCATTAGAAAATTAGCAACGTGAACACTAATGGAGAAGCAGTGTCTTTTCTTTACGTAATAAACAGTAAATATTACCGCAATAAGGTATGTTGTATTAATATTAGAAGGTACGAGTATTTAGTTTTATACTTCTTTTTTACATTCCTTATTGTTTATATAACATAAATTTAAATCTTGGAAAGAACATCTGGTATCTTAAATCTTACCATCTTATCAAAAAATACTTTGTTATTATACATTTCTAGATATATCAGGCTGTCATACGTTTCCCCACAAACATGTATTGACATTTCTATACGAAAGTCCACCTTGTAAAATTTCAGTACTTGCATCTCACAAATTAAATATTATCATTAAATCGGATTACAGACAAATACTTTTGCTACGGCAAGTCTTGTTATAAATCTGCCAAATATTTTAACAGACACCAGTCCTTCTATATCACATTTTCTAAACGTTCCTTATTTATTTTTGCCTAAAGTGCCGAGTAATATTCCGTATGTTATCAGGGTGGCGATACCAGCTATTATAAGTGATCGATTCATAGAATATATTTTCCATAGTGTTAAGTTGTTGTCGTGTGTCAGGCGATCGTTGAGCATAATTTCAGTTTCATTTTTATTTGCAGGAATTTGGTGTAAAACTCTTTTCACAATTTGACGCGCTTCATGAGATCTTTCATTTACAAGTGATGCTGAAACCATTGTTATTAAATAAAGCGGTAAATGAAAGCTTGCAATAAGAAATAGAGAGAATAAATAATTATAACTCCCATGAGGAAAAACCGTTACACTGTATCCATTCCAAAACAACGCAATCACAATTGTGAACAATTGAAGGAAAATAAGAAAAGAAAAATAATCATCTACCATATTAATTATTTTCACTATATTTTTGTAGAAGTTAAACCAATCCTTTAAATTTTTCGTAAAATCTTTGAAGAGATAATCGTAAAGAATTCTGATAAATGTGCAAATAACGATGTAATAAATTATAAAAAAATACTTAGCTGATGTGATTACTAAAAGGAACAGGAAATTAGAAACTTGAAAAAAATAGAAACAGAACATCGGATCGAGTTTAAAGAAATCTACCACAACATTTTTTCCCCAGAATTCTATTTTTTCACTTCTGTTCGGATCCATTCCAAAAAAATAAAACCACATGGCGCTAAGAAATAAGACAACAAACGAAAACGTAAAGAAGGCGAAGAATATGAATTTCTTCTTTTTAAATTGATATTGGTAGTTTGGCAGTTTCTTAAACTGGTATTTGAGATGCTCCACAACTTGCAACATGTTTTGAAGATTTCTACAGATTGAAACGTACGATATTATTTCAGCTACGGCTAAAAAGAATCGCGTGAATTCAGATTTTGTTTGTTGTAAATATATCAACCAAATCACTTTTATCGTAAGATCCATCCAAAAAAGCAAATAAATAAAATATTTAAAACATTTTCTGGCAGAAATGTTTAATTGCAATTTTTGTATGCTGTTCATTTTCAAAGGAAGGTTGTTTTTAGCTTTGGAAACCCTCTGGTCTTGCACTTCTGTCCCAAGGAAATGGAAGATAGTGAAGATGAGTTTGAACTCTTTCATTGGAGAATTTTCAGACACTGTGCTTACTTGAACATTTTCAGTGGAGATGAATTTTATTTCATGTCTTTTGCGTGATTCCCAGACGTTCATCTGTTTTTTAACATCAAAAACCTTTTTCATTTTTAGAAATTTAAATGTTTTTAAAAATTATTTTCCTATTTATTGCTTGATCTGGGAGAGTAAGAAAATCTGATGTAATTCCAAATACTTTAAGTAAGATAACATTTTTACTAAAAAGTACGACTAAATTACTTTTGCTAAATGAAAAGTTTCCAGTTGAATGAAATAGGTGCAGTTTTTTCTACTTTCTCACAGCAACGTTAGAAGCACTTAATTACCTTTATGGAATATATATTCTATCAACTCAATTATCTAAAATAATTGCCCGAAAAACCTTAATCTCACTCAAGATAATTACAGAGATTTTCAATTATTATAATGGATATAACATTAAAAGTAAAATATTTTTTTCGTTTTTAATATGAATCTGTAATGATGAGGGAAAATTATTCTATTGATTTGAAAATTAACTCATGCTGCTTGATCAGCAACGTGGATGCAGCTTAAATTAACTTTCATGTATTTTTTCATTAAATTAATGATTCAGTGACTGTTTATTGAAATATCAGTTTTGTTATGAGTATAAAGTAGAAATTTTTGAAATTATTTTAAAATTATGTATATTACTATAATACATGCAATATTTAAACAATTGAATAGAGAGGATTCACTGTACTTACTAAACACTACCGCTATATTTAATTAAAGTATTCAGTATCATCATGCAATCAATATTTTTACATCTTTTATTCATATAAGAATAACAATTCACGAGTATTGATTTAACTTTTTAAATTGAAATCCGATGCTTTAATCCATATTTCTACGAATGGGCTGTGAAATGATGACATTTTTTCTTCATAATTTCATTTAAATACATATATTTATATTCTGAATTCCTTTTAAAGTTTTTTTTTTCTATTCAGTTGTTTTAAATAAATTATCGGAGCATTTCAGATTTAAATTGTGTAGTTATTCTAAAATATCTTTTGAAGTATCTGGTTTATGTTAAACGAAAGATAATGCTTGCTTCTACTTTATCATTTGAATTTATAAATATTCCTATTGCATTCGAGTAATTTCAGTAATTGAGTATTTCAACGAAATTTTTTACAGATATTTTGTATTTATCAAAGCTATACATTTAAATCATAAAATCGTAATTGTCTTAATAATCTGTCGGTAAACGCAGAATATCTATGAGTATTTTTTGAAAATATGGCGAACTTGAAGTTAATTTTATTATATAGAAAGAAAAGTAATAAATTGAAATATGCGAGTGGTGATCCAAATTTTTAGTAGATTTTAATTTTATTCAATTTCTAATCACTAAAATCTGATATTCTTTTCTTTTTTCACACAGGAATAATGTTTATTTTTTTAGAAACAATTAGAGGAATAATGCCCCTTTTTGCAATTATTTTCATCTTTTTGACAGTAATATCTAATTTCTCTGTATTATTTTAATTTGATCCTTCTTTCATTGAAAATATCTATAGTATTTACAATAGTTAGCTATGAAATGATTTTATGTAAGTCTTAAAATGAAAAAAATACCAGCTTATAAAGAAATGTTCCTTTATTGATGAAACATCAGAAAGACACTGTAAACATGTAAACAGCATCTAGAATTTTCAACAAATTATTATAAATATTCCAAAATATCCCATTAAATTTCATAAATGAATTTTGTAACAAAATTAAAGATTGGCTTACATATGTAACTTAACCTATTTCTCCAAACAGTAGCTCTAAAATTAATTGAACATCTCACGATCCTGGCATCTTTATTCAGATACAACTGACATCCGATCATCCATTGAAAAAAAAAAGGTAGAGAGAGAAAGAGGTGATGGGGATAAAGTTTAATCATCAATCACCTTTATGCAAACTATTGAGCTTTTGAGATCTATATCTTGCTTTCTTGGTTTATCTCTCTATGTCTATTTTAAGTGTTAGCACACACATTCTGGATATCATGCCAATAATGAAATCTTCAACGTAGAAACCAATGAAAAAAAAAATATTTTGCTTTGCTAAATAAAAAATAAATATTTAAAAATGCGTCAATCAGAACAAGAATACATTTAATAAATACATTTATTTTAATTCTTCGGAATATAATTTTACACAGGTATTGGCAAAATAACATCGTGAGCTATCAGACACATTGAGTCAGATTTGCACTATTGGAGGGTGATATAATACCTACTTTAAACAATCACTTTTTGTGATTTATAAGAATGTATTCATAAGAATCTCTCGCAATGAAAAATCAAACTACCTGGACTTTTCCTCTTTACGTCACACAAGCATGGCACAGTGGTTACTTCAACTCCTCCTTCAATTCACTCTCCTTTTCTTGAGTGTAATGATGTAAACCTTATTAAGTTATACCCTAATATCGTTACATTTGCTACAAAATTTGGTTATCAGAAGCAAATTTATACAGGAGAAGTGTTTGCACAAAAAGAAATAGTTCAAATGGTACTGAGTTCATTTTTAGCATATTGTTTTACATCATTAATGTCAGAAATTTTGGGCTGAATAAAATTTAAGTGATCCTTTTGGAAATGAACAGATATTACTTAATAACATATCTAAATTTCAAATATTCACTTGAAACTATTTTCATAAAATAAGAAATCAGCTGATTTATAATGGCAGTCTAATGGAGAACATAAGAAATGGCAATCAAATTAAACCAAACCAATAGTTGAGCAGCCTCAAATTTTGCCATCAGACACATGAGATATGTGACACACCCCTGCATTTTTGATATAGCACAACAACGTAGAAAGGTTGCTCAAGATGACCATATTAACATTTAATACGACAGATATTTAATAACTTTAGTTGCATTATGACATTTGATCATTTATCAAGCAATAAATACGCTATTATTAAAAATTTCAGGCGTAATCACGGAAACACAAAGCCTTAATGCACCAGGCTTCTTGAAGACAAAAAGGAAAAAAAAGTTTTTTTATTCTTTCAATTTAAATAGTTTGTTGTGCTCTTACGTTAGAAAAACAAACAAACAAAAAAAAAAAAAAAAAAAAAAAAAAAAAAAAAAAAAAAAAAACCAAACCCATTCGTTTCAATTCTTGTATTCCAAAAAATGAATGGAAGAATACGTAGAAGAACACTATATATTATTGAAATTTCACTCGGCTTTAGTCTAAGCATTAGTCATTTTTATAAATAGAAGTTGAGTATGATGTTTTTAGGGTGCATTGAAATAAGGTGTAAATTCGAAAATTAGCAACTCGTGAACACTAATGGAGAAGCAGTGTCTTTTCATTACATAATAAACAGTAAATATTACCGCAATAAGGCATGCTGTATTCATATTAGAAAGTATGAGTATTTAGTTTCTATACTTCTTTTTTCCATTCCGTATTGTTTATATAAAATAAATTAAAATTTTGGAAAGAATCTTACCATTAATAAAAAAAAAAAAATACTTTGTTATTATTCATTTCTAGAAATACCAGGCTGTCATTCGTTTCCCCACAAACATGTATTGACATTTCTATACGAAAGTCCAACTTGTAAAATTTCAGTACTTGTATCTTACAGCTTAAATATTACCATTAATCGGATTACAGACAAATACTTTTGGTACGGCATGTCTTAATATAAATCTGCCAAATATTTTAACAATTTTCACTATTTCTAACAAATATTTAATATTTTTCTTTTGTTATGACATTTTCTAAAATTCCTCATTTATTTTTACCTAAAGTGCCAAGTAATATTCCGTATGTTATCAGCGTGGCGATACCAGCTATTATAAGTGATCGGTCCATAGAATATATTTTCCATAATGTTAGATTGTTGTCGTGTGTCAGGCGATCGTTAAGCTTAATTTCAGTTTCATTTTTATTTGCAGGAATTTCATGTAAAAATCTTTTCGCTACTTGCCGCGCTTCATGAGATCTTTCATTTACAAGTGATGCTGAGACCATTGTTATTAAATAAAGCGGTAAATGAACGCTTGAAATAATAAATAGAGAAAATAAATAATCATAACTCCCATGAGGAAAAAATGTTACTCTGTATCCATTCCAAAACAACGAAATCACAATTGTGAGCAATTCAAGGAAAATAATAAATGAAAAATAATCATCTACCATATTAATTATTTTCACTATATTCTTGTAGAAGTTAAACCAATCCTTTATATTTTTCGTAAAATATTTTAAGAGGTAGTCGAAAAGAATTATGATCAATGCACAAATAACGATATAATAAATTATGAAAAAATACTTAACTGATGAGGTTACTAAAAGGAACAGGAAATTAGAAACTTGAAAAAAATAAAAACAGAACATCGGATCGAGGTTGAAGAAATCTACCACGACATTTTTCTCCCAGAATTCTTTTTTTTGATTTTTAAGCGAATCCGTTCCAAATAAATAAAGCCACACGCCGCTAATAAAAAGGATAACAAACGAAAACGTAAAGAAGGCGAAGAATATGAATTTCTTCTTTTTAAATTGATATTGGTAGTTTGGCAGTTTCTTAAACTGGTATTTGAGATGCTTCACAACATGCAACATGTTTTGCAGATTTCTACAGATTGAAACGGTCGATATTATTTCAGCTACGGCTAAAAAGAGTCGCGTGAATTCAGATTTTGTTTGTTGTAAATATATCAACCAAATCACTTTTATAGTAAGATCCGTGCAAAAAAGCAAATAAATAAAATATTTAAAACATCTTCTGGCAAAAATGTTTAATTGCATGTTTTGCATGCTGTTTATTTTCAAAGGAAGGCTGTTTTTAGCTTTGGAAACCTTCAGGTCTGGCACTTCTGTCCCAAGGAAACGAAAAATTTTGAAGATGAGTTTGAACTCTTTCATTGGAGAATTTTCAGGAATTGTGCTTACTTGAACGTTTTCAGTACAGATGAATTTGATTTCATGTCTTTTGCGTGATTCGCAGACGTTCACTTGTTTTTTCGCGTCAAAGACCTTTTTCATTTTTAGAAATTAATTTTTGAAAAATATTTTTATAGTTATTAAGTTATCTTAGAAAGGTAGACAATCTGATCACTTTATTTTTAAATAAGACTACTACAAACGTTCAACTATGTTTCCAGTTAAATGAAATAGGTGCAGTTTTTTCTACTTTCTAACAGAAACGTTAGAAGCATTTAATTAACTTTATGGAATATATATTCTATCAACTCAATTATCTAAAATAATGTGCTCAATTATCTAAAATAATTCCACGAAAAACCTTAATCTCATTCCAGATAATTACGGACATTTTCAGTTATTGTCATGGATATAAGTAAAATATTTATTTCATTTTAATATGAATCTGTAATTATGAGGGAAATTATTCTATTGGTTTGAATATTAAATCATGCTTCTTTATCAGCAAAATGGAAACAGCTTAAATTAACTTTCATGTAATTTTTCATTAAATTAATGATTCAGTGATTGTTTATCGAAATATTTGTTTTGTTATGAGTATAAAATAGAATTTTTTTAAAATTATGTATATTCCGATTATTCATGTAATATTTAAACAATTAAATATACTGTACTTACCAAACACTAATGCTATGTTTAATTAAAGTTGTAGTATTATAATCATGTAATCAATATTTTTACATCTATTATTTATAAAAGAATAACAATTCCACGAGTATTGATTTATTTTTTAAAATTAAAATCCGATGTTATAATCCATATTGATGCTATTGGGATGTGAAATGATGATATATTTTATTTCCTAATTTCTTTTAAATATATATATTTATATTCATTTCCGAATTCCATTTAATAATTTTTTTTCCATTCAGTTGATATAAATAAATTATTGGAACATTTCCTTTTTAGATTGTGTATTTATTCTAAAATATCTTTTGAAGTATCTGGTTTACTTTAAACGAAAGATAATGCTTGCCTCTACTTCTTGATTTGAATTTATAAATATTCATATTGTATTCGATATTTTTTAACTTACTTTGTTACAGATATTTTTTATTTATAAAAGCTATACATTTATCATAAAATCGTAATTGTCTTAATAATACTTTGGTAAACGCAGAATATCTATGAGTATTTTTTGAAAATATCACGATCTTGAAGTTAATTTTATTATCCGGAAAGAAAAGTAATAAATTAAAATATACGAGTGGATATCTCAATTTTTAGTAGATTTTAATCTTATTCAATTTCTAATCACTAAAATCTGGTATTCTTTTGTTTTTTACAGAGGAATAACGTTTTTTTTTTTTAGAAAAAATTAGAGGAATAATGACCCTTTTTGCAATTATTTTCATCTTTTTAAGAGTAATACCTAATTTATCTGTAATTTCTCCTCCTTTCAATGAAAATAACGATATTATTTACAATAGTTAGCTATGAAATGATTTTATGTAACTCTTAAAATGAAAAAAAATACCAGTTTATAAAGATATGTTCCCTTATTGATGAAGCTTTCAGAAAGACACAAACATCGTAAACATGCAAACATCATCTAGAATTTGCAACAAATTATTATATATATTCCAAAATGTCTCATTAAATTTCATAAATGAATTTTGTAACAAAATTAAAGACTGGTTCACATACGTAACTTAATCTATTTCTAAGAACAGTAGCTCTAAAATAAACTGAAAATCTCACGATGTTGACTGGTGTCTTTCCTCAGATACAAATGACATTCGATCATCCATTGAAAAAAAAAAAAAAGATAAAGAGATGATGGTGAAAAGTTTAATCCTGAATCACCATTTTGCAAACTATTGAGCTTTTGAGATATATATCTTGCTTTCTTGGTTTATTTCTTGATGTGTATTTTAGGTTTAGGAACACATTCTGGTTGTTATTTTAGGTTTAGGAAGACATTCTGGTTATTATGCCCACACTAAAGACTTTGGTGAAAAATAGTATACGGTTATGATAAACAAGAAATTAATATTTAAAGATATGTCAAGCAGAACAAGAATACATTTAATCAATACATACATTATAATTCTTCGTAATTTAATTTTACAGAAGTATTGACAAGAATAACATCGTGAGCTATCAGACACATGAGTCAGATTTGCAGTAATGGAAGGTGATATAATTACTACTATGCGATTTATAGGAATGTATTCATAAGAGTGTCTCATAATGAAAAATGCAACTACCTTGAGTAGACTTGGAGTTTTCTTCTTTACGTCACACAAACACGGCACTGTCGTTACTTGAACTCCCCCTTTAAGGCATTACTCTTCTTTTCTTGAGTGAAATCTTGCAAACCTTTTTAAGTTGCTCCCTATTAAAGCTAGATCTACGACAAAATCTGACTATAAGACGCAATTTTATTCAGGTGAAGTGTCTGCACAAAAATAATAGTTTAAATTGTATTGAGTTCATTTTTAACATATTGTTTTACATCATTAATGTCTGAAACTCTGTACTGAATATAATTTACGCGATCTTTTAGGAAATGAAAAGATATTACCTAATAATATATCTAAATTTCAAATATTTACTTGAAACTATTTTCATAAAATAAGAAATCAGCTGATTTATAATGGCAGCATAATGGAGAACATAAGATATGGCAATCAAATTAAAGCAAACCAAAAGTTGAGCATCCTCAACTTTTATGCCATCAGACACATGAGCTATGTGACACACCGTTTCACTTCAAATAAATCACAACAGCGTAGAAAGTTTGCTCAAGATGACCATATTAACATTTAATACGACAGATATTTAATAACTTTAGTTGCATTATGATATTTGATCATTTATCAAGCAATAAATACAATATTATTAAAAATTTCAGGCGTAATCACGGAAAAAAAGCCTTAACATACCAATCTTGAAGATAAAAAGAAAGAAACGTTTTTTTATTCCTTCAATTTGAATAGTTGTTGTGCTCTTAAGTTAGAAAAAAAATCAAATAAGAAATTTTTAAAAAAAATATACCTTTCAATTCTTGTATTCCAAAAAATGAATGCAAGAGTACGTTGCAGAACATTTGAGGTTATTGAAATTTCACTCGGCACTAGTCTAAGCATTAGTCATTTTTACAAATTGAAGTAGACTATGAGGTTTTCAGGGTGTATTGATATAAGGTGTTCAATAGAAAATTAGCAACGTGAAGACTAATAGAGAAGCAGTGTCTTTTCTTTACGTAATAAACAGTAAACATTATTGCAGTAAGGCATGTTGTATTAATATTAAAAGGTACGAGCATTTAGTTTTATACTTCTTTTTTCCATTCCTTATTGTTTATATAAAATAAATTTAAATCTTGGAAAGACCATCTGGTATCTTAAATCTTACCATTTTATCAAAAAATACTTTGTTATTATACATTTCTAGAAATATCAGGCTGTCATACGTTTCCCCACAAACATGTATTGACATTTCTATACGAAAGTCCACCTTGTAAAATTTCTGTACTTGCATCTTACAAATTAAATATTACCATTAAATCGGATTACATACAAATACTTTTGGTACGGCATGTCTTGTTATAAATCTGCCAAATATTTTAACAGACACCAGTCCTTCTATATCACATTTTCTAAACGTTCCTCATTTATTTTTGCCTAAAGTGCCGAGTAATATTCCGTATGTTATCAGGGTGGCGATACCAGCTATTATAAGTGATCGATTCATAGAATATATTTTCCATAGTGTTAAGTTGTTGTCGTGTGTCAGGCGATCGTTAAGCATAATTTCAGTTTCATTTTTATTTGCAGGAATTGGATGTAAAAATCTTTTCGCAACTTCCCGCGCTTCATAAGATCTTTCATTTACAAGTGATGCTGAGACCATTGTTATTAAATAAAGCGGCAAATGAATGCTTGCAATAAGAAATAGAGAGAATAAATAATCATAACTCTCATGAGCAAAAAACGTTACTCTGTATCCATTCCAAAACAACGAAATCACAATTGTGAGAATTTCAAGGAAAATAAGAAAAGAAAAATAATCATCTACCATATTAATTATTTTCATTATATTCTTGTAGAACTTAAACCAATAGTTTAAATTTTTCGTAAAGTCTTTGAAGAGATAGTCGAAAAGAATTCTGATAAATGTACAAATAACGATGTAATAAATGATAAAAAAATACTTCGTTGATGAGATTACTAAAAGGAACAGGAAATTAGAAACTTGAAAAAAATAAAAACAGCACATCGGATCGAGTTTGAAGAAACCTACCACAACATTTTTTTTCCAGAATTCTTGTTTTTGATTTTTACTCGGATCCATTCCAAATAAATAAAACCACACGGCGGTAACAAATACGACAACAAACGAAAACGTAAAGAAGGCAATGAATATGAATTTCTTCTTTTTAAATTGAAATTTGTAGGTTGGCAGTTTCTTAAACTGGTATTTGAGGTGCTTCACGACTTGCAACATTTTTGAAGATTTCTACAGATTGAAAAGTACAATAATATATCAGCTACAGCTAAAAAGAGTCGCGTGAATTCAGATTTTGTTTGTTGTAAATATATCAACCAAATCACTTGGATTGTTAAACTGCATGCACATAAGCAAATATATAAGATATTTAAAACATCTTCTGGCAGAAATCTTTAATTGCAATTTTTGAATGCTGTTCATTTTCAAAGGAAGGTTGTTTTTAGCTTTGGAAACCCTCTGGACTTGCACTTCTGTCCCAAGGAAATGGAAGATAGTGAAGATGAGTTGGAACTCTTTGATTGGAGAATTTTCAGACACTGTGCTTACTTGAACATTTTCAGTGGAGATGAATTTTATTTCATGTCTTTTGCGTGATTCCCAGACGTTCATCTGTTTTTTAACATCAAAAACCTTTTTCATTTTTAGAAAATTAAATGTTTTTTAAAATTATTTTCTTTTTTATTGCTTGATCTGGGAGAGTAAGAAAATCTGAAGTAATTCCAAATACTTTAAGTAAGATTACATTTTTACAAAAAAAGTACGACTAAATTACTTTTGTTAAATGAAAAGTTTCCAGTTAAATGAAATAGGTGCAGTTTTTTCTACTTTCTCACAGCAACGTTAGAAGCATTTAATTACCTTTATGGAATATATATTCTATCAACTCAATTATCTAAAATAATTGCCCGAAAAACCTTAATCTCACTCAAGATAATTACAGAGATTTTCAATTATTATAATGGATATAACATTAAAAGTAAAATATTTTTTTCATTTTAATATGAATCTGAAACGATGAGGGAAAATTATTCTATTGATTTGAAAATTAACTCATGCTGCTCGATCAACAACGTGGATACAGCTTAGATTAACTTTCATGTATTTTTTCATTAAATTAATGATTCAGTGTTTGTTTATTGAAATATAAGTTTTGTTAAGAGTATAAAGTAGAAAATTTTTTAAATTATGTTAAAATTATTTATATTACGATAATGCATGTAATATTTAAACAATAAAATAGAGAGGATTCACTATACTTACTATACACTACTGCTAAGTTTAATTAAAGTATTCAGTTTCATTAAGTAATCCATATTTTCACATATTTTATTCATAAAAGAATAACAATTCACGAATATTGATCTAACTTTCTAAATTGAAATCCGATGCTTTAATCCATATTCATACGAATAGGATGTGAAATGATAATATATTTTATTTCATTATTTCATTTAAATATATATATTTGTGTTCATTTCTGAATTCCTTTTAATGGTTTTTTCTATTGAGTTGTTTTAAATAAATTATTGGAACATTTCATATTTATATTGTGTATTTATTCTAAAATGTTGTTAAAGTATCTGGTTTATTTTAAACAAAAGATAATGCTTGCTTATATTTTACCATTTGAATTTATAAATATTCCTATTTAATTCGATTAATTTCAGTAATTGAGAATTTCAACGTTATTTTTTACAGATATTTTGTACTTTTCAAAGCTAAGCATTTATCATAAAATCGCAATTGCCTTTAATATTTTGGTAAACAATAATATTTTGCAATTGCCTTTAATATTTTGTAAAATATCCATGAGTATTTTTTTAAAATATCACGAACTTGAAATTAATTTAATTATCAAGAAATAAAAGTAATAAAAATAAAATATAAAGTTACTAATCTAAATTTTTAGTAGATTTTAATTTTATTCAATTTCTAATCACTAAAATCTGATATTCTTTTATTTTTTCACAGAGGAATAATGTTTATTTTTTAGAAACAATTAAAGGAATAATGCCCCTTTTTTGCAATTATTTTCATCTTTTTAAGAGTAATACCTAATTTCTCTGTATAATTTTAATTTGATCCTCCTTTCAATGAAAATATCGACAGTAATTACAATAGTTAGCTATGAAATGATTTTATGTAAGTCTTAAAATGAAAAAAAATTATCAGTTTATAAAGACATGTTCCCTTATTGATGAAGCATCCAGAAAGACACTGTAAACATGTAAGCATCACCTAGAATTTTCAAAAAATTATTATAAATATTCCAAAATGTCTCATTAAATTTCATGAATGAATTTTGTAACAAAATATAGACTGGTTCACATATGTAACTTAATCTATTTCTAAGAACAGTAGCTCTAAAATAAACTGAACATCTCACGACTGTTGACTGGTGTCTTTCCTCAGTTTCAACTGACATCCGATCATCCATTGAAAAAAAAAGATAGAGAAAGAGATGATGGTGAAGAAGTTTAATCATGAATCACCATTTTACAAACTATTGAACTTTTGAGATCTATATCTTGCTTTCTTGGTTTATGTCTTGATGTCTATTTTAGGTTTAGGAAACATTCTGGTTGTTATGCCCACACTAAAGACTTTGGTGAAAAATAGTATACGGTTATGGTAAACAAGAAATTAATATTTAAAGATATGTCAAGCAGAACAAGAATACATTTGATCAATACATACATTTTAATTCTTCGTAATTTAATTTTACAGGGGTATTGACAAGAATAACATCGTGAGCTATCAGATACATGAGTCCGATTTGCAGTAATGGAAGGTGATATAATCACTATTATGTGATTTATAGGAATGTATTCATAAGAGTGTCTCACAATGAAACATGAAGCTACCTTGGGTAGACTTGGAGTTTTCTTCTTTACGTCACACAAACACGGCACTGTCGTTACTTGAACTCCTCCTTTAAGGCATTACTCTTCTTTTCTTGAGTGAAATCATGCAAACCTTTTTAAGTTGCCCCTATTAACGCTAGATCTGCTACAAAATCTGACTATGAGACATAATTTTATTCAGGTGAAGTGTTTGCACAAAAATAATAGTTTAAATTGTATTGAGTTCATTTTTAGCATATTGTTTTACATCATTAATGTCTGAAACTCTGTACTGAATATAATTTACGCGATCGTTTAGGAAATGAAAAGATATTACCTAATAATATACTTAACTTTCAAATATTTACTTGAAACTTTTTTTATAAAATAACAAATCACCAGATTTATAATGGCATCATAGTGGAGAAAATAAATATTGCAATCAAATTAAACCAAACCAATAGTTGAGCTTCCTCAACTTTTATGCCATCAGACACATGAGCTATGTGACACACCGCTGCACTTAAATAAATCTCAACAACGTAGAAATGTTGCTCAAGATGACCATATTAACATTTAATATGACAAATATTTAATAAATTTAGTTGCATTAATTAACCATTTATCAAATAATAAACTTTCGTTAAAAATGTCTGGAGTAGTCACAGAAATACAAAGCCGGAATGCACCAGGCTTCTTGAAGACAAAAATCAAAAAAAGTTTTTTATTCCTTCAATTTGCATAGTTTTTTTCTGCTGTTACGTTACAGAAACAAACAATTAAGAACTATTTGAACAAATCATTCTTTTCAATTTATGCATTCTAAACATAATGGAAGAGTACGCTGCAGAACTATTGAGAGTATTGAAATTTCATTTGTCACTAGTCTAAACACTAGTCATTTTTTACAAATTGAAGTGGACTATGAGGTCTTTAGGGTGTATAGAAGTAAAAGTTTAAATTAAAAAACATTAGCAAATCGTGATCGCTAATGGAGAAGCAATGTCTTCAAAAGTAATACTATGCAATAGTTTCATTACATAATAAACAGTTGATATTGCCCCAATAAGGCATATCGTATTTAGTTTTTCATTACTTTCTTTCCTTTCCTTATTGTTTGTAAAAGATTAATTCATATTTTGGAGCGAATTCTGATACCTTAAATCTTACTATTTGCTTGGAAAAGTACTTTATTATTATACATGTCTAGAAATGTTAGGCTATCAGATGTTTCCTCACAAACATGTATTGACATTTCTATACAAAAGCCCACCCTGTAAAATTTCAGTACTTGCATCTTACAACTTAAATATTACCATTAATCGAATTACAAACAAATACTTTTTAGTACAACATGCGTTAATATTATATGTCTTACAGATGTTTCAACAGACACCAGTATTTCTTTATGACATTTTCAAAAGCTCCTCATTTATTTTTACCTAATGTGCCGAGTAATATTCCGTATGTTATCAGGGTGGCGATACCAGTTATTATAAGTGATCGGTCCATAGAATATATTTTCCATAATGTTAGACTGTTGTCTTGTGTCAGGAAATCCTCAAGCTTAATTTCAATTTCATTTTTATTTGCAGGAATTTGATGTAAAAATTTTTCCGCAACTTGCCGCGCTTTATGAGATCTTTCATTTACAAGTGATGCTGAAATCATTGTCATTAAATAAATCGGCAAATGGACGCTAACAATAACAAACAGAGACAAAAAAAAATCAGAACTTCCATAAGAATAAAAGGCTACTCTGTATCCATTCCAAAACAATGAAATCACAATTGTGAGCAATTGAAGGAAAATAAGAAAAGAAAAGTAATCATCTGCCATATTTATTATTTTCACAATATTCTTGTAGAAGTTAAACCAATCCTTTAACTTTACTGCGAAATCTTTGAAGAGAAAATCGAAAAGAATTCTGATAAATGTGCAAATCACGATGTAATAAATTACGATAAAATACTTAGCTAATGTGGTTATAAAAAGGAACAGGAAATTAGAAATTTGAAAAAAATAAAAACAACACATCGGATCGAGTTTGAAGAAATTTACCACAACATTTTTTTCCCAGAATTTATTTTTTTGACTTTTACTCGGGTCCATTCCAAGAAAATAAAACCAGATGCCATTAAGTAATACTACAACTGTCGAAAACGCAAAGAAGATGTAGAATATGAATTTACTCTTTTTAAATTGAAATTTGTAGTTTGGCAGTGTTTTAAACTGGAAATTGAGGTCCTTCACAACTTTCAACATTTTCTGCAGACATCTACAGAGTGAAACATACGATATTATTTCAGCTACTGTAAGAAAGAGTCGCGTGAATTCAGATGTTTTTTGTTGTAAATATATCAACCATGTCACTTGGATCATAAAATGCGTGAACAAAAGCAAAAAAATGAAATATTTAAAACATCTTCTGGCAGAAATGTTTAATTGCATTTTTTGCATACAGTTCATTTTCATAGAATGGCTATTTTTATCTTTGGAAACATTCAGGTCTTGCACTTCTGTCCCAAGGAAATGAAAGATAGTGAAGATGATTTTGAACTCTTTCATTGAAGGATTTTCAGACACTGTGCTTACTTGAGCATTTTCAGTGCAGTTAGATTTTATTTCATTACTTTTGCTGGATTCCCAGACGTTCACATGCTTCTTAATATGGAAAATCTTTTTCATTTTAAAAATTTAAATATATTTTGTAGTATTTTTAAGTTTATTACTTGATCTGAAAGAATTAGAAAATTTGAAGTAATTTCTATTACTTTATTTTTAAGTAAGACTACCCTTTAAGGCTATTTCAAAAATACGACTAAAGTATTTTTGTCCTACTTTTCCAGTTACATTAAATAGGAGGAGTTTTTCTAGTTTAACCCAACCACTTTAGAAGCATTTAACTCCTTTTACGGAATATGTATTCTATCGACTCAGGTTTCTAATATAATTGCTCAATTATCTAATATAATTGTAAATAATAAAACCTTCGTTTCGTTCAAGATAATTATAGATAATTTCAATAATTGTCATCGATATAACGTTAACATTAAAATATTTAGTTCATTTGAATATGAAACTGTAATTATGAGGAAAAATTATTCCATCGACAATATTATATATTCCATCGACAAAATTATTCCATTTAAAACATTTCATGTTTCTCGATCACCAAATTGGAAACAGCTTAAGTTAACTTTCATACACTGTTTCGTTAAATTAATGGTTCAGTATTTGTTTATTGGAATAACAGTTTTGTTATGAATATAAAGTAGAAAATTTTTAAATTACCTTAAAATTATGTATATTACGATAATGCTTGCAATTTTTAATCATTGAATAGAGGGTATCATTTGAATTCTATTTCACTCTACTGACACTACTGCTACGTTTTATTGAATACGTTTTATTGCTACGTACCATTATGTGATCAATATTTTTGCATCTTTTATTCATAAAAGAATAACAATTCACGAGCATTGATTTAGCTTTTTAAACTGAAATTCTATGCTTTAATCCATAATCACATAAAAATTGGATGTGAAATAATGATTTATTTAATTTTATAATTTTATTTAAATATATTTATTTTATATTTATTTCTGAATTCTATTAATTTTTTTTTCTATTCAGTTGTTTTAAATAAAATATTGGAACATTTCATTTTTAATATGCGTATTTATTCAAAATTTCTTTGAAATATCTGGTTTATTTAAAAAGATGCTTAACGCTTTTTAATCATGCTTTAATGTTTGTTCATATTTTATCATTAGAATTTTTAAATATTCATATTGCATTTGACTTATTTCAACGTAATTTTTTTACAGATATATTGTACTTATCAAAGCTATACATTTATACTATAAAATCATAATTGTCTTAATAATCTTTCAATAAACGCAGAATATCTATAAATATTTTTTATGAAAATTTCTCGAGCCCTTAAAATGTATTACGTAGATATAAGGAATAAATTTAAAAAATAATGGTGGTGATTTTAGTGATTGCAATATTTAATTGCAATCTGATATTTTTTCATTTTGATAGAGGAACGATGTTTAATTTTTATTTCTTTAGAAATCATGAAAGGAATAATTATAAATATGCCTTTTTGTAATTATTTTCATCTTTTAAAAAATAATATCGAATTTTTCTGAATAATTTTAATTTGATCCGCCTTTCAATGAAAATATCGATGGTATTTACAATAGTTAGCTATTCAATGGTTTTATGCAAGTCACTGAATTTTTAATATCTTACCCCGGAAAATTGTTCTTTATTTTCTATTTACTGTCAGTGGTCAGCAAGTGGTTACCATGGTTTTGATTAATGAGTCTGGTTTATTTTTTTGTTATATGCGAAATACTTTGAATATTGATCAAGAATAACCCCGTCTGATAAACAGTACATTCGTCAGGGATACGAAATAGCCCAATAAGTCTTAAAATACAACAAATGCTGGATCAACTTTTGAAATCATTTTCTTCCATTATTCTTAATGACTTCTCTATACTTTTGAATTCTGTAACTAGACAAAAGAGCTCGGTGCCACAAGCGTTTTGTTCGAGTCCCGGATATGGACGTTTGCAGTGGTTCAGAATCCAATTTAAACCGTACGTCCCGTCTAATACGACTGTTGGGCGTATTTTCGTTTTATGGGGTAGTTGATAACCCGATCCCAGAAAAAGAAAGCATCTCATGTTTCGGAACCTGCCATCAGTTAGAAAGCCTTGCCCATAATGGGACTGTAGCGTTATTGAAGAAGAAACATTTTGTGTAGTTAAGATTGAAATTTTTACTGCATTATTTTCAAATGATTAAATTATGAAATGAGTAGGAAGAGAGAATTAGAACAATTCTCCCAATATAATTTATTTTCATTTTATAAGAGGTGGGATCAAATTCTACGCTGGTCCAGGATCAGAAATATGATAATCCTGGTTTTTTGTACCTTTTGCAATTTACTTCACTTGCAATCGGAACCTATTATTTGGCGGACTTTGGCGAAAAGAATTTTTGACATCAAATCCCAACGGCCCTTATTCTGCGATTTTACCATACAGTTTTATTTTAATCACTTTATAATTTACTTCAATTTCAATATAATACTTCAATTTTATAATTTTATTCTTTAAATATGAAAATAAGTCCCCTTAAGATTCCTGTTAAAACTACAAAATAGTGTCTCTATTGATTTAATGCCATATTTTTGATCAGTAATAAATTCGTCTTTAATACTATATGTTGGATATATTATACAACAGAAAATTTTGATAACTCTAATCTACTGAAATAAATTCTTCTATATTTGTATATATTTTCTTAATATTGGCTTTTTAAAGATTTAAAATATAAAAATTCCGGAAAAAATCTGGGGAAAAAAGATGCTTTTTTTCCTACTTTCTCATAATAATAAATTTCCAAAATTTAATATTTGTATTGATTTACTATGAAAATTTTAACGGAATGATAGTGTTCTGCCAATTTGTTGCCCAATATTCATGTGACTTTGCTTACCAACCTAATGCTTCCTAACCAACCTCGCAAACCTTGCTTAGAGTCACTAAAAGAACAAGAATTCATGATATCAGAAACAAAATTACAATGTCCATTGGAATACCTTTTTGGAGTTGCCAAGCGAATATGGGGTATTCAATGGAATTCCTTTTTTATTTTATTCATTTTTATTCTATTATTTATTTTTATTAATCTTTGTTATTTTTATTATCTTTCTGCGTTTCGGTATGGGTTAGAATAGCTCAACTGTAGGCTATACATGTCGTGAAAGGCAACTAAAATGGGTATCCAATACCCGGGGATATAACCGGGTGGGGTATAAGTAAGTCAGACATTCGCTTTAGGTACCCATGCCTTTGTGTCGCAAGAATCAAAGACAAAAAGAAGCTACATTTTTTATTCTTTATCATGACCATGGGCTCATGGACTTGGTCTAGATGTTGTTGCCGACCAAGTGGGACAAGAAACAACATTTTTGATTATTTATTTCCATTATTTCTTATTTTTTAAAATTTCTATCATTTAAAAATAAATTTTTGGCATCTGCAACTTGTATCTTTAAAATATATTATTATTTAAACTTATATGAATAAGTTATATTTTTTACTTTTTACTTATGTTTTCTCTTATTAGAGGTAACATTAGCAGTTTCGATATAACAACTGTCGCATGCAAGACATCCAAGCTCAAAACCAATTTTTTGTTTAATTGCTTAATTTTTGTTTTGAGGAAAAGTATTTAAAACAAATTTTTTTTTTTGCGGATTTCCGGAAGGAAGACGCCTTATTTCTTGATTATTTTTACATATTAATAAATTGCGATTAAAACCTGAAGTGAGAGTTTAGTAGGTGGACTATAATTATAGTTCCGTAAAATTTTATAAAAAAAAAAATTCTAGATTGAAGATTACAATCTGGCGGACCTTTTATTCTACTTAAAAATAAAATATAAGTCGAAGTTTTTCATTTTTTCCCCAAGCAATGCAGGAATTACCTGTTTTGTGTCATTCTGACTATTTAAATTGTAGTGTCCTTTTTCTGCTATTACGGATATTGTGAACATATGGAAAGAAATTCAAATAAAAATGATCCTAATTTATTAAAATTATTCCATATTTTTACAATTAATTATAATAAACGTTTTCATACGTGCAGGCAAAGGTTTCATATATAAGGCTTTTCTTATTAATATCTCATGGTCCTCTGTATACTAAATGCTGTAAATGCTGTGATTTGTAAAATCAAAAATAATACGTTAAAGGACGATTTTTTACTCATGAAAATGACGATTTTTTGACGGTTTTTTATGTTTTTTAAATCACGATTTTTTTCTCATAATGATTCTCATTCTCTAAATAATAATCAAATTGTTTTCTCTCAAAAAATATTCTCTTTATGAAAAGTTGTTTTTTAATGCCAATGTCCAATTTCATACGGATTATCAAAAATGTTAAAAAATTATATTATATATATTTTCCGTTTTGTTGGGTTTTTGCCATTAATATAAAATTATTAAATTTATTTTATTATTATTTAAATTATTAAATTTATTAAATTATAAATTGCCCAAATAAATATTTGTATTGATTTATTATGAAAATTATAACCGAATGATAGTATTGTCCCGATTTGTGGCCAGTATTAATGTGTGCATCTAACATGCAGGAATTTCCATGTTTGACATTCATTGGAGAAATGAGAAGATTTGATGGCAATTTTAAAGAACCTATGTAAATCATCTCGCATTGATAAACAGATTGCCAATAAAAAATTTTCTATTGCCACCCATACATTGGACAATTCAAAAATTCATCATTATAACTGGATCGACAGCCCGTTGTGGGCTCTGTCCTTCTTTAAAAGATTCAGGCAGGCTGTTCTCCTTTTCGCCGTGGACCTCCAGTGTTTGATCCTAATAACATTCAAAAATTGTTACCTTTAAAAAATTCCCTGTGAAATACAATGCCCTACATTTATCGCTTGTCGGTAGATTATCCGAATTATACTAAAGTGTGGAACACAAAGCCCACAAATGAACAAATAATAGTACTAATAATAATAAATGACAATAATAATAGCAATAATAATAATAATATGCACAATTTAGGATGCACATTAAGATAGGGATCTATTTTTTTTTTGGTGATATTTGCAAAGATTCGTGTTTTGAATGACGAGTAAATTCGGTATTGATTGGAATTTTTTAAATTTTTTTGCAAGAAATGCGAGTTTTTAGCACGAGGAAGTTATCACTAAAAGCGTGGAGGATAGTGTGAATGCAGTTATCAGGCTTTCCATTATATAATTTTAAATCTACTACAAATTTTCTGTCGTACTTGTAGCAGATGTGTTCATGTTAGCATTAAAATAAATTCCAAAATATTTTATTTTTTAAATTGTTAATAAATATGTTATTCATAATTTAAAAATTTTTTTTTGGATAAGTTTTTAATTAAAATAAATTCGCTGCAATGATTTCCTCCGTACGACATTCTTACAATGAATTTAAATGAAACAAAATAAAGCTCTAAAAGGAAGATTTATGTGATCCGTTTCCAATCAGATTTATGAAAATTAGCTCAATTCTTTTTATGTATGATTTGCGTTTTGCCTGTTTGTATGTCGTGTGAAAATTCACTATTTTGCTGTAATTTATTGTTCTAGAAGCATAGTCGGCGTGAAAGAATATTCTGAACTTAACGTCTTAAAATAATCAAATGAATATATATGTTATATTCCCTTATTGTTGGAGCATTCAGAAAAACATTGTAAACATGTTAACATCATCTAGAATCTAGTCTCATCGAATTTCATAAGTTAACCTTATAACACACCAACCTAAACTGATTCACATGTGCAACTTAATCTGTCCGGACAATAGTTCTAACATGAATGAAACATGCCAAAGCTTTTTACTGGGGAAAAGAGAGTAGAGAGAGAGAGAGAAAGAAAAGAAGTTTGACCATCAATCCCCATAATGCAAATTATTGAGCTGTTGAGATCTATATCTTGTTTTCTAGGTTTATCTCTATATGTCTATTTTAAGTTTTAAGCACACACATTCTGGTTGTTATTCCCACACTGAAGTCTTCGACAAAGCAAAGAATAAAAAAAGAAAAATATTTTGTTTTGTTAAATAAGAAATAAATATTTAAAAATATATAAAACAGAACGAGAATACATTTAATCAATGCATTTCTTTTAATTCTTCGGTATGTAATTTTACAGAGTAATTGGTAAGATTAGCATCGTGAGTTATCAGACACAAGAGTTCGATTTGCAGTAATGGAGGGTGATATAATCAATACTACTGTGATTTATAGAAATGTATTCGCAAAAGTGTCTCACAATGAATAATCATACTACTTGGAGTGCATCGAGTTTTCCTCTTTACGCCTCTCAAAAACGGCGCAGTTTTTCCTTGAAGTCCTACTTCAATGCACACTTTTCTTGAGTGTAATGATGAAGACATTTTTAAGTTGCCCCCAATAACGTAACATCTGCTATAAAAATCTGGTTATCAGATGCAAATTAATTCAGATAATGTGTTTGCATAAAAATAGTTTAAAAGGTATTGGAGTCATTTTTGAGATATATATTTACATCACTAATGCCAGAAATACTTGACTGTATATAATTCACATTTTTTTGTAATGAAGAAATAACTTAATAATATATCTATATTCATGCATTCCAAAAATTTAAATTTCTCAGGTGTATTCACGGAAACACAAAGCCCAAATGCACCAGGCATCTTGACAACAACAACAACAACAAAAAAAAAATATTTTTCTAGACCTTCAGTTTGCATAGTTTGTCGTGCCCTTACGTTAGAGAAATAAATAATTACGAACATTTCGAACAAAACATTCTTTTCAACTCATGCATTCCGAAAATGAATAGAAGAGTAAGCTGCAGAAATGTGAGAGTATTGACATTTGACACGACATTTGTCTATACACTAGTCATTTATTACAAATTGAAGTGGAATATGATTTTAGGGTGTATTGAAATAAGGTATATATTAAAAAAATTAGCAGCTCGTGATCGCTATTGGAGAAGCAGTATCTTCAAAAGTAATACTATGCAATAGTTTCATTACATAATTAGCAGTTGATATTGCCGCAATAAGGCATGTTGTATTAATATAAAAAGGTATTAGTATTTAGTTTTTCATTCCTTTATTTAATTTCGTATTGTTCACAAAAGATTAATTCATATTTTGGAACGAACTTCTAATAACAAAATCTTATCATTTCTTTTGAAAAGTACGCTATTATACATATTGTAGCATTTTCCCCACGGGAAGAGATGTAGAATTTCTGTTCCCAGGGTAAAGGAATGTATATTCTTTAATAAGTGCATAAAAACAACCTATCAATCAAATCTGACAGAATATCAGCAGCATCATGGATATTTATATTACATGCAGTTAGTGTTTTGTACTAATTAGAACAACCTCTCACTCAAATCTGACAGTAGGTAATTAGAGTCATGGATAATAAGACCTCTAGAAATTAGCGTTTGTTTCTTCGACCTTCCCAGTTCGGAAGAATTACGAATGATTTATGGACTATTTGAAGAATTGCTTCATTGCTGCATTGAAGTGGTGATTGAAGATAGACCAAGAGCAGAGGAAGTGTCAAATGCAATGAAAAGTGAGGGGAACTGATCCCTCTCTTGACGAATTTTCTTAAGGGTAGATTTTCGGAGAAGGGCAGGAATACAGTTCTGCGACAAGTGGACGAAAAGTATGGTTTTCCAACATGTCTTGTTATAAGTCTGTCAGATGTTTTAACAGACACCAGACTTTCTTTTGACACTTTCTACAGATCCTCAGCTATTTTTACCTAAAGTGCCGAGTAATATTCCGTATGTTATCAGCGTAGCGATCCCAGTTATTATGAGTGATCGGTCCATAGAGTAAATTTTCCATAATGTTAGATTGTTGTCAGTCAGGAACTCCTCAAGCATAATTTCAATTTCTTTTTTATCTGCAGCAATTTGATGTAAAAATCTTTTAGCAATTTGCCGCGCTTTATGGGACCTTTCATTTACAAGTGATGCTGAGATCATTGTCATGAAATAAAGCGGTAAGCGGCTTGCGATAACAAGGATAAACAGGAAAATATCAAAACTCCCATAAGTATAAAAAGCTACTTTGTATCCATTCCAAAACAATGAAATCACTATTGTGAGCAATTCAAGGAAAATAAGAAAGGAAAAATAATCATCTACCATATTAATTATCTTCACTATATTCTTGTAGAAGCTAAACCAATCCTTTAAATTTTTCGTAAAATCTTTGAAGAGATAGTCGAAAAGAATTCTGATAAATGTACAAATAACGATGTAATAAATTACGAAAACATACTTAACTAATATGACTACAAAAAGGAACAGGAAATTACATACCTGAAAAAAATTAAAACAGAACGTCGGATCGAGTTTGAAGAAAACTACAACGACATTTTTTTCCCAGAAATCTTTTTTTTTCACTTTATTTGGGTCCATTCCAAGTAAACAAAAGCGGGTGGCCATATATATTAATACAATAAATGAAATCGTAAAGTAGGCGAAGAATATGAATTTACTTTTTTTAAATTGAAATTTGTAGTTTGGCATTTTCTTGAACTGGTAATTGAGGTGCCTCACAACTCGCAACATTTTCTGCGGATTTCTACAGACTAAAATGCACGATATTATTTGAACTAGAACTTGAAAGAGCCGCGTGAATTGTGATTTTTTTTTTGGCAAATACATCAACCATGTCACTTGCATTGTAAACTGCATGCACAAAAGCAAATAAATAAAATATTTAAAACATTTTCTGGCAGAAATGTTTAATTGCATTTTTCGCATGCTGTTCATTTTCAAAGGAAGGTTGTTTTTCGCATTGGAAACCTTCAGGTCTTGCACTTTTGTCCCAAGGAAACGAAAGATAGTGAAGAGGATTTTGAACTCATTCATTGGAGAATTTTCAGACACTGAACTTACTTGAACATTTTCAGTGCAGATGAATTCTATTTTATGTCTTTTGCGTGATTCCCAGACGTGCACATTTTTTTCCGAATCGAAAACCTTTTTCATTTTTAGAAATTAATTTAAAAAAAAATATTTTTATAGTTATTAAGTGATCTGAAAGAGGTAGAAAATCTAATCACTTTAGTTTTAAATAAGAATACTACAAACTTTCGACTGAAGTTTTTTTGTCCTATTTTTCTAGTTAAATTCAACAGAAAAATTGGAAAAGTTTTTTTCTACTTTCTCACAACAGTGTTAGAAGCATTTAATTCCTTTTATGAAATATGTATTCTATGAAGTCAATAACCTAAAATAATGCAGTCAATTATCTAAAATAATTGCGCGTAAAAACCGACGTTTCATTTAAGAAAAATATAATCTATTTGGTCAGGGATATAGCATTAACAGTAACATGTTTAATTCATTTTAATATGAATCTGTAATTAAAAAGGGAAAATTATTCTATTGATTTGATAATGAATTCTTTCTCCTCGCTCAGTAAATCTAGAAAGTTCAATAAGTAGACCATCCCTAGATTGTTCAATAAATTTGAAACCACTTAAATTAACTTCCATATATTTTTTCGTTAAATTAATGATTCAGTATTTGTGTTTTGGAATAATAGCTTTGCTGTGAATATAAAGTACGTATTGGATCGATTGGATCATTTTAATTCTTTTTCACTGTAATTACACTACTGCTATGTTTAATTTTAGTATTCAGTACCATTATGTGATCACTATTTTTGCATCTTTTATTTATAAAAGAATAACAAGCCCCGAGCACTGATTTGTAACTGAAATTCGATGTTTTAAGCGATATTCACATACAAATGGGATGCGGAATAATGATATGATGATGATATGATTTGAATTTATAAATATTCATATTGCATGCGACTTATTTCAACTTAATTTTTTACAGATATTTTGTACTTATCAAAGCTATACATTTATATTATAAAACCGTAATTGCCTTAATTATCTTTTGATAAACGCAGAATGACTCTGAATATATTTATGAAAATATTACGAGCCCGTAAAATCTATCATCTAGATATAAGGAATACATTTAAAAAAACAAGGGTGGCTATAACAGTTTTTAGTAAATGTTAATTTTATTTAAATTGTAATCACAAAAATCGGATATTTTTTCTTTTTGACAGAGGAACGATGTTTAACTTTTATTTCTTTAGAAATCATGAGAGGAATAATTATTAATATGCCGTTTTGTAATTATTTACATTTTTTTAAAAATAGGATCTAATTTTTCTGAGTAATCTTAATTTGATCATTTGTTTATTGAAATTATCGATGGTATTTTTAGGAGTTAGCTTTGCGATGATTTTATGCACGTCACTGAATGTTTAATGTCTAACCTTGAAAAAATGGTCCTTTTTTTACAATTTACGCGTATCAGCGGTGAACAAGTGTTTACCAAGTTTTTTTATTAATGAGTCTGGATTAGTTTTTTGTTATATGCGAAATACTTTGAATATAGATATACAGCAACTCCGTCTGATAAACAATACATTCATCAGGGATACGAAATAACTTAATTAAGTCTTGAAATGCAACGAATGCTGTATAAACTTTTGAATTCATTTTGTTCCATATGTGAAGTAGAGCCGCTGAAAATTATTTTTATCGATTTCTTTATACTTCTGTAACTAGACAAAGTTTAGTCTTATGACAGAGGGAATAGCATTTTGGAGCTCGGTGCCACAAGAGTTTTTGTTCGAGTCCCGGATATGGACGTTTGCAGTGGTTCGGAATCCACTTTAAACTGTACGTTCCTTCTCATAGGACTGTTGGGCGTATTTTCTTTTTATGGGGTAATTGATAACCCTACCCCATAAAAAGAAAATATCTCGTGTCTCGAAATCTGCCATCAGTTAGAAGGCCTTGGCCCATAGAGGGGGCCGTAGAGGTATTGAAGAAGGAACGTTTTGTGTGTAGTTAGGCTTGAAGTTGAAATTGAATTTTTAGTACATTATTTCCAAATGATTGAATTATAAAATGAATAGGATGAGAGAATCAGAACAATTCTCGCTTATTATTTAATTTCTGTTTTATAAGAAGTGAGATCAAATTAAGTGCTGGTGCAGGATCAAAAATGTAATAACCCTGGTTTGTTTGTATCTTTTTACAATTTACTTGACTTGCAATCGCAACCCGTTATTTGGTGAGCTTTGGCGAAAAGAAGTTTTGACGCCAAATCCCAACGGCCCCTATCCTGCGATTTTTCAAAAAAAAAAAAGCTTATTTTAAGCACTTTAACAATGTACTTTTAATTTTATAATCTTTTTCTTTAAATATGAAAACATTTAGCTTTAAGATTCCTGTTAAAATTATTAAAATAATAACCTTATTGATTTAATGCTATATTTTTGCTAAATAATAAATTCGTTTTTATTACCGTATGTTGAATGTCTTATGCAACGGGAAATTTTTATAACTCTAATTTTGTACTAAAGGAGATTAAATTATATTTATATATTTTTTCGTAATATTGGCTTTTTAAAGATTGAAAATATAAAAATTCTGAAAAAATCTGCGAAAAAAGGAGCCTTTTTTTTATATTTTCATAATAATAAATTCCCAAAATTTAATATTATTGCATTGATTTATTATGAAACTTTTAATGGAATGATAGTATTCTTCCAATTTGTTGCCCAATATTAATGTGACTTTGCTTACCAACCTAATTGCTTAGAGTCACTAATCGAACAAGAATTCATGATATCAGAAACAAAATTACAATGTCCTATGGAATGCCTTCTTGGAGTCGCCAAGCAATTATGGGGTATTCAATAGAATACCATACACAGGTCTATTAAATTTTGGTCTATTATTATCTTTATTTTTATTAATCTTTTTTAATTCTATTGTTTATTTCCACTATTTTTTATTTCTATTCTTTTGAAATTTATATTATTTTTAAAATAAATAAATTTTAGGCATTTGCAACATACATCTTTAAAATATATTATTATTTAAAATTAAAATAAAAAATTATATTTTTTACTTTTTACTTATGTTTTCTCTTGTTAGAAGTAACATTAAAATAACAGCTGTCGCATGCAAAATATCCAAGTTCAAAACCAATTTTTTTGTTTAATTTTTTTATTTTTGTTTTGATCCAAAGTATTTTTTTTTTTTTTTTGCGAATTTCCGGACTTACATATATTGCGTACTTTTGACTATTTAAATTATAGTGGCCCTTTCCTGCTATTACGGATATTGTGAACACATGGAAAAAAATTTAAAATAAAAAGGATTTTAATTTATTAAATTTATTTCCTATTTTTACATTTAGATATAATTAATGTTTTCATAGGTGCAAAAAGGTTTCATGTATAAGGCTTTTCATATTGGTATCTCATGGTCCTCTATATACTAAGCATAAATGCTGTGATTTGTAACATCAAAACTAATACGTTAAATGACGATTTTTTAAAGTAAAACTAACTGCCAAATAATACATTAATTATTAAAATATAAAAAAATATAGTCTGATTCTCTAAAAGAAATAAAATTGTTTTCTCTCAAAAGAAATATTCTCTTTCATGAAAGTTGTTTTTGGAGGACGGTGTTTTTTTCATACGCATTATCAAAAATATTAAAATAAATTATATTATACATATCTTCCGTTTTGATGGATTTTTGCCATTTCCTTTGATCATTTTTTATATACCATAATTATACTGTTTATTTCATATCTTTTTCTATTATCAATAAATGCCATCCTTTCAATTTATTTTGTTTCGTAATCAAATGCTGTTTAGTTTATAAATTTTCTTTCCGTTATAAGTTTATACGATTTAATTAAATTAATGATATTGATAAACTTTAATCCATTGAAGAAAATTCTATATTTATATATTGTTTTTTGTAATGTTGCTTTGTTAATGTTAAAAAAAAAAAAAAAAAAAAAAAAAAAATGAAAATTGCGCACATATCTGGAAGAAAAAAAGAAGCCTTTTTAGTTTTTCATAATGATAAATTTCCAAAATCTAATATTACTAAGAAAACTTTAACCCATTGATAGTGTTCTCCCGATTCGTTGCCGAGTATTAATGTGCGCACCTAACATGCAGGAAGTTTCATGTTTGACATTCATTGCAGACATGAGACTTTCAGAAATGAGAAAATTTGATGGCAATTTTAGAGAACCTATGTAAAGCATCTTGCCTTGATAAACAGACTTCCAATAAAAAAATTTCTATTGTCACCCATACATTGTAGGATTAAAAAAATTTTAGCTTTAAAAAATTCCCACTGAAATTCAATGTCCTCCATTTACTGCTTGTCGGCTGACTATCCGAGTTATGCTAAAGCATGGAACACAAAGCCCACAAATGAGCAAATAATAATAATAATAATAATAAATTACATTAATAATAGTATTGCACAATGCAGGATGATTTTCTATTTCTGGTGGTGTTATTTGCAAAGATTTTTGTTTTGAATGACGAGTAGATTCGGTACTGCAATAAATATCTGGCATTGCTGGTGTACTATCTGATTGGAATTTTTTAAAGATTTTTGTGAGAAATGAAAGTTTTTAGCACGCAAATGGGAGGAAGTTATCCCTAAAAGCGTGAATGACATTGTGGGTGCAGTCAGCAGGCTTTCAATTATACAATTTTAAATCTATTACAAATTTTCTGTCGTACTTGTAACATATGTGTTCATGTTAGCATTAAAATAAATTCCAAAATATTTTATTTTTTAAATTGTTAATAAATATGTTATTCATAATTTAAAAAAAAAAATTTTGGATAAGTTTTTAATTAAAATAAATTCGCTACAATGATTTCCTCCGTACGACATTCTTACAATGAATTTAAATGAAACAAAATAAAGCTCTAAAATGAAGATTTATGTGATCCGTTTCCAATCAGATTTATGAAAATTAGCTCAATTCATTTTATGCATGATTTGCGTTTTACCTGTTTGTATGTCATGTGAAAATTCACTATTTTTATGTAATTTATTGTTCTAGAAGCATTGTCGGTGCGGAAGAATATTCTGAACTTAAAGTCTTAAAATAATCAAATAAATATATCTGTTATGTTCCCTTATTGTTGGAGCATTCAGAAAAACACTGTAAACATGCTAACATCATCTAGAAATTTCAACAAAATATTTTAATTGTTCAAAAATGTCTCATCGAATTTCCTAAGTTAACCTTATAACACACCAACCTAAACTGATTCACATGTGCAACTTAATCTATTTGTCTGTACAGTAGTTCTAAAGTGAATAAAACATGTCAAAGTTTTTTTCTGGGGAAAAGAGAGTAGAGAGAGAAAGTTAGACCATCTATGACCATTATGCAAACTATTGACCTGTTGAGATCTATATCTTGTTTTCTACGTTTATCTCTATATGTCTACTTTAAGTTTGAAGTACACACATTCTGGCTGTTATTCCAACACTGAAGTCTTCGACAAAGAAAACCATAAAAAGAGAAAAATATTTTGTTTTGTTAAATAAGAAATAAATATTTAAAAATACATCAAAGAGAACGACAGTACATTTAATCAATGCATTTCTTTTAATTCTTCGGTATGCAATTTTACAGAGTAATTGGTAAGATTAGCATTGTGAGTTATCAGACACAATAGTTCGATTTGCAGTAATGGAGGGAGACATAATCAATACTACTGTGATTTATAGGAATGTATTCGCAAAAGTGTCTCACAATGAATAATCATACTACCTGGAGTGGATCGAGTTTTCCTGTTTACGCCTCTCAAAAACGGGGCAGTTGTTCCTTGAACACCTCTTTCAATGCACACTTTTCTTGAGTGTAATGATGAAGACATTTTTAAGTTGCCCCCAATAACGTAACATCTGCTATAAAAATCTGGTTATCAGAAGCAAATTAATTCAGATAATGTGTTTGCATAAAAATAGTTTAAATGGTATTGGATTCATTTTTGAGATATATATTTATATCACTAATGCCAGAAATACTTGACTGAATATAATTCACATTTTTTTTTGGAATGAAGAAATAACTTAATAATATATCTATATTCATGCATTCCAAAAATTTAATTTTCCGAGGTGTATTCACGGAAACACAAAGCCCAAATGCACCAGGCATCTTGACAACGAAAGAAACAAAATATTTTTCTAGTCCTTCAGTTTGCATAGTTTGTCGTGCCCTTACGTTAGAGAATTAAATAATTACGAACATTTCGAACAAAACATTCTTTTCAACTCATGCATTCCAAAAATGAATTTAAGAGTAAGCTGCAGAACATGTGAGAGTATTGACATTTGACACATTTGTCTATACATTAGTCATTTATTACAAATTGAAGTGGAAAATGATTTTAGGGTGTATTGAAATAAGGTGTAAATTTAAAATATTAGCAGTTCGTGATCGCTATCGGAGAAGCAGTATCTTCAAAAGTAATACTATGCAATAGTTTCATTACAAAATAAACAGTTGATATTGCCGCAATAAGGAATGTTGTATTATTTTAAAAAGGTATTAATATTTAGTTTTTCACTTCTTTATTTAATTTCTTATTGTTCATATAAGATTAGTTCATATTTTGGAACGAACTTCTAATATCCTAAATTTTATCATTTCTTTTGAAAAATACGTCATTATACATATTATAGCATTATATATATAGCATTTTATAGCATTATTCCCACGGGGAAGAGATGTAGCATTTCTGTTCCCAGGGTAAAGGAATGTATATTCTTTAATAAGTGCGTAAAAACCACCTATCAATCAAATCTGACAGAATGTAAGCAGTATCATGGATATTTATATTACACGCAGTTAGTGTTTTGTACTAATGAGAACAACCTCTCACTTAAACCTGACAGTATGTAATTAGAGTCATGGATAATGAGACCTCATGAAATTAGCGATTGTCTCTTCGACCTTCCCAGATCGAAAGAATTACGAATGATATATGGACTATTTGAAGAATTGCTTCATCGTGTTTGAAGATAGACCAAGAGCAGAGGAAGTGTCAAATGCAATGAAAAGTGAGCCCCTCTCTTGACGAATTTTCTTAAAGGTAGATTTTCGGAGAAGGGCAGGAAAACAGTTCTACGACGAGTGGACGAAAGGTATGGTTTTTCTACATGTCTAGTTTAAAGTTTGCCAGATGTTTTAACAGACAACAGACTTTCTTTATGACACTTTCTACAGCTCCTCAGTTATTTTTACCTAAAGTGCCGAGTAATATTCCGTATGTTATCAGCGTAGCGATCCCAGTTATTATGAGTGATCGATCCATAGAGTAAATTTTCCATAATGTTAGATCGTTGTCAGTCAGGAACTTCCCAAGCATAACTTCAATTTCTTTTTTATCTGCAGCAATTTGATGTAAAAATCTTTTAGCAATTTGCCGCGCTTTATGAGATCTTTCATTTACAAGTGATGCTGAGATCATTGTCATGAAATAAAGCGGTAAGCGGCTTGCAATAACAAGGAGAAACAGGAAAATATTAAAACTCCCATAAGTATAAAAAGCTACTTTGTATCCATTCAAAAACAATGAAATCACAATGGTCAGCAATTCAAGGAAAATAAGAAAGGAAAAATAATCATCTACCATATTAATTATTTTCACTATATTCTTGTAGAAATTAAACCAATCCTTTAAATTTTTCGTAAAATCTTTGAAGAGATAGTCGAAAAGAATTTTGATGAATGTACAAATAACGATGTAATAAATTACGAAAACATACTTAACTAATATGACTACAAAAAGGAACAGGAAATTACAAACCTGAAAAAAATTAAAACAGAACATCGGATCGAGTTTGAAGAAATCTACCACGAAATGTTTTTCCCAGAAATCTTTTTTTTTACCTTTATTTGGGTCTATTCCAAGTAAACAAAAACGGGCGGCCATAAATATTAATACAATAAATGAAATCGTAAAGTAGGCGAAGAATATGAATTTACTTTTTTTAAATTGAAATTTGTAGTTTGACATTTTCTTGAACTGGTAATTGAGGTGCCTCACAACTCGCAACATTTTATGCAGACTTCTACAGACTGAAACGTACGATATTATTTCAGCTACTGTAAGAAAGAGTCGCGTGAATTCAGACTTTTTTGGTTGCAAATGCATCAACCATATCACTTGAATTGTAAACTGCATGCACAAAAGCAAAAAAATGAAATATTTAAAGCATCTTCTGGCAGAAATGTTTAATTGCATTTTTTGTATGCTGTTCATTTTCAAAGGAAGGCTGTTTTTAGCTTTTGAAACCTTCAGGTCTTGCACTTCTGTCCCAAGGAAACGAAAGATAGTGAAGATGATTTTGAACTCATTCATTGGAGAATTTTCAGACACTGAACTTACTTTAACATTTTCACTGCGGAAGAATTTTATCTTATGTCTTTTGCGTGATTCCAAGACTTGCACATGTTTTTTAGCATGAAAAACCTTTTTCATTTTTAGAAATTAAATTTAAAAAAAAAATATTTTTATAGTTATTAAGTGATCTGAAAAATGTAGAAAATCTGATCACTTTATTTTTAAATAATACTACTAAATTGTTTTTGTCCTATTTTTCTAGTTAAATTCAACAGGAAAAGTTTTTTCTACGTTATGGCAACAACTGTAGAAGCATTTGATTCCCTTTATGGAATATATATCTTATCAATTCAATTATCTAAAATAATGGACTCAATTTTCTAAAATATGTGTCCAATTATCTAAAATAATTAAACGTAAACCCTTTCGTTTCATTGAAAAAAACTATCGGCAATTTCAATAATAGTCATGGATATAGCTATAATAGTAAAATATTTATTTTATTTTAATATGAACCTGTAATTATGAGGGAAAATTATTCCTATGGATTTGATAATGAATTCATACTTTTTAATCCACAAATTGAAAACAGGTTAAATAACTTTAATATATTTTTCGTTAAAATAATTATTCAATGTTAGTTTATTGGAATTCTAGTTTTGTTATCAACATAAAGTAGATATGTTTTAAATTATGTATATTACGATAATGTATGCCATTTTTTTCTCTATTTTTTTGTCATAATAGCGGGGATCATTTGAATTCTATTTAACTTTACTTACACTACTGCTATGTTTAATTGAAGTCATCTGATCAATATTTTTGCATCTTTTATTCATAAAAGTATAACTATTCACAAGCATTGACTTCTTAAACTGAACTCTGATGCTTTAATCCATACTCATACGAATAGGATGGGAAAGAATGCTTTATTTAATTTTATAATTTTATTTAAATATATATTTTTATATTCCATTTTGAATTCTATTAAATTTTCTATTCAGTTGTTTTAAATAAAATATTGGAACATTTCGTTTTTAGAATGTGTATTTATTTTAAAATTTCTTTTGGAGTATCTGGCTTATTTAAAAAAAAAGTATATTGCTTGCTCTTACTTTATCATTTGAATTCATAAATATTCATATTGTATTCGAGCTATTTCAGCGTAATTTTTACCGATAATTTGTTTTTACCAAATCTATACATTTATATCGAAGTCGTAATTGTCTAATCTCACGATAAACGCGGAATACTATAACTATGAATATTTTTATCGAAATATCATGAACTCGAAGTAAAATTTATTATCTAGAGTTAAATAAATTAAAAAAATACGGGTGGTTATCACAGTTTTTAGTTAGTTTTCATTTTATTTTATTGTAATCATTAAATGATATATTTTTTAATTTTGAATGAGGAACAATGTGTTTTAGATATGATTAGAATCGTTTGTATTTACAATAGTTTGCTAAAGCTAACTTCCTGGCACTAGAACCTATGGTGTGAGACATGGCCGTTTGCCTACGGGCAGATTTTGAAACGGGAGTTTTTCTTTTTATATGGTAGGGTTGTTAGCCGTACACCCAACGCTTTACAGTTATATTGGGTCGGGAGCTACTGTAAAGGGGATTCCGAATACCTACAAATATCCATGGCACCTGAGAGATTTGAACCGGAAATTTGTGGTTTCGAGTGCTAATTACTCATCTACAATTCTACAATAGTTGGCTGTACAATGATTTTATGCAAGTCGCTGAATTTTTAATTTCTTACTTTGGAAAAGGGTAATTTTTTTTTGTTAATTATATGTATCCGTGGTCAGCATGTTTTCACCAAATTTTTTTTAAATTTATGTTAAATATTTTGAATATTGATAAAGAACAACTCCGTCTGATAAACAGTACATTCGTTAGTGATACGAAATATCTTAATATGTCTTGAAATACAACATATGCTGGATCAACTTTTAATTCATTTTGTTTCATCTGTGAAGTAAAGCCATTGAAAAATTATTCTTACCGGTTTCTTTATACTTTTGAGTTCTGTAACTAGCCAAAGCTTGATGGCCGAGTGACTAGCGGCCTAGAGCTCGGTGTCATAGGATTCGAGCTCGTGTCCCGGCGCTGTCATGAATACTTGTAGTGGCTCGGAATGCACCCTAAGACGTAAGTCCTGACTCAGTATGATTGTTGGGCGTAAGGCTGACAACCCTATTCCACAAAAAGAAAATATCACATGCTTCGGAATCTGCCAGCAGGCAGATGAGCTTGGCCCACCATGGGGCTATTGTGTCATTGAAGAAGAAATATTTTGAAAACAATGTTTTGTGTGCAGATGAGTTTAAAATTTTTGCTATATTATTTTTAAATGATTGAATTATAAAATGAGTAGGAAAGATAATCGGAACAATTCCCCCTTTATATTTTATTCCATCTTATCAGAGGTGGGATCAAATTCCATGCTTGGTTCAGGATCAAAAACCCACGAACTGCTAAGGATGTGGTCTGCATATAGTCACTGTTGTTTGACCACGGTCGAACTACAGTGACTATATGCAGAACTATATAGCGAAAGTGAATTTTATAACGCATATTTGTTTCATTTCTTTATGTGCAATAAAGACAAGTGATGTCATATAAAGAATTTGATCTAGATAATCATCACAGTTGTAGTTTTTGAATTTGGTTCGATTTTTAATGCAATCCAGCAAAATGGTGATTATTCACTACGATATATTGTATTCATACCCAAAAATTATATATTTACAAATATTAGCTGATCCAAACAGACTTGCGTATTTGAATGCAATAGTTAGAAAGAACCACATCTATGTTGGTTAGAGCAAATTTTATAATGAAATATATTTTGAAAAGAGTGGCTAGATGAGCTATCTGATCCTCATGCGTTTTCGAGGCAATTAGATTGTCATCTATAAAAGCGTAAACTCATTCAAATCCAAATGTAATCTCCTCAATAAAGTGTTGAAATGTGCTATTAGCGTCGCAGAGTCCAAACTGGAAATACTTGCTTTCGTAGACTCCGAATGGAGAGCAAATGGCAGTTTTGTGAATGTCCTCAGGAGCAATCGATATTTGATGAAATGCTTTGACTAAATCAAAGTGGGAGAAAAATTCACAGACATGCAATTCTGGGAATTTTTCTCCCACTTTGATTTGTTTTTGATATTTGATGAAATGCTTTGACCAAATCAAAGTGGGAGAAAAATTCACAGACATGCAATTCACTGGTAAAATCAAATATACATGAGATGGGATATTTATCATTGACAGTCTGGGTATTCAAGGGGCGAAAGCCATCAACAGGGTGTCAATCAAAACTGCTCTTTTTTTTGTATCATGTGCAGTGGGGAAGCACATGACCGATATTTGGAAAACATATTAAATTAATTTAATACAATTATACGTTACTATACAGCATTCTCAGAAAATTATCATTACAGATTATATAATTCATATTAACAACAGCTTATTAAATGTTTTTATTTTTATTTTAGTAAGAACTCACTTTACGTTTGTTACTTATTTTAAACAATCAGACAACAATAACCCTTTCATCCATTTAAGTTTCTATACATCATTACTTTTGAAGCATTAATAAAATAAATTAACAATCTCTTCATAATCTTTTTATTTGTGCAATTTGTGTGACAAATAATTAATATAAATATATTTTATTTTGTTTTACCTTTTTTTTATATATAGTTGAAACTTGGAGATAATTCAAATAAATTCTTCATGTCGAAATATTCGTATCAAAGGAAATAATCGTATAGTGGCGCCATCTATCAACCTTTAAAAGAACTAAATTCATAAAATAATTATGGTTTCGCAAGAGTAAATGTTTAAATTTCTTTTTTATTAAAAGAATTTTTTTTTAATATATTTCTTTATTTAATTTAACAAATAAAAACTTATTGAAAATACAAAGTTAAAAATTTCTAGAAAATTGCAAATAGTTCAATATTTGCTATATTTTGTAAATTATTCATTAAAATATATTGTTTTTTTTTCACTTAAATTAAACTGCTAACTTAAGAAAAGTTAATAATAATATAAATTTTTTTTTAGATTTCTAAAAATTATAGGAATTTTTCCCGTGTCTAGTATAAATTTGTTTTTTTAGCCTATATTTATTGTGCTTACAAAATATCACAACATAATGACAATAATATACATAAAATTCTTATAAAAATATACAAATTTGATCTTTTATTCAATTGTGTCTAGAAGAAATGAATTGTAGACATTTTCCTTCAAATATATTATTTAAAATAGATTTTATAAACCGTACTCTTTTCTCACACAATATCTGTCATATTTATTTTCGAAATCTACAAAAATATACTTCCCCTAATAAGGTTTTCTAAAAAATATGTATTGAAAATGTTGCTTATTCCTAATTTAATATAAAATATGTATGTTGCTTACTCATAATTTATCTCTTCATAATTTTCTATTATCCTTATGCATGGTATATATATTTTCTTATACTGTGCAACAGTTTCCTTTTTTCAATTCCTGCTATTAGTTCACACTATATATATCTTGTTCAAATTTTTAATCGTTAATAAAATACTTTTTATTCATCCACTCATTCATCCACTCAAGTTCAAATGCATTTTTTTTAATTTGCAGTGAATGACACTTGATGTTAATACATTTTTTTCAAATATTAATTCATAAATTAAATTAAATTAATTAATTTTAGTTTTTTTTTAGGTTTAAGTTGTATGTATAGATGGCGCCAGTGTAAGAGGAAATTTACAACTTTATTTGTAAAGGACTTTTCTTCAGTACAGTGAAAAAAAAGGTAGGAATTGACTTTAAAATTTTTTTTTTTTTTTTTATATTACTTGTTCTTCAAACAATCTATAGCTTTTATTAAAAAAAATCTAAATGCCTTAATTTAGACTTGATTTTAAAATTATTTCTAAAATTCTTCTTAGAAAAGGAGATTTTACTTAATTTGGTATTCACGTGATGTCTCGCAATTTTTTTCATTCTTGTTTTAAAGTTACTTTACATAAATAACTAATTACTAATTTACCTTTAAAATACTATATTTTTCTTCACATAAATATCCTACCTATAAACGTGTGTCTCTATAGTAAAACTTCAGATGACATGTTTTATAGATAGAATGACAAATCATTTTTTCAAAAAACATATGCAAAATAATTATGATATATTTTTTTAAATTAGTTATTTTCTATCTAAACAAAGCATTATTTAGTATAATTTTTTTTTTATTGTTTACAAAAAATAGGGAACTCTAAATTTTGTTACAGATCTTTATAAATTCTTATTCACGTTGCGATTCATCTTTTCAAGTACTTTTTTTTTTTTATTCATATTTACTGCATGATAACATTTTGATACATACCTCCTATTCGTGTTATCGGTTACATCTATTATTTTTATATATTACTTATTAAATGTTCTACATTTGCACACTAAAAGCAAATGTGTGATTTTCATATTCATCAGCTGAATTCCATTTAAAAGTTTACAAGCAGATGATTACTATAACAATATTTACCAACTTATTTCTTCTATTTAAAAAAAGAGTTAATTTATGGAGACAAAAAGTCTTTCATTTTCTATAACAGGATCATATATGCTAATTTAGTTATAAATTTAATGCTACTGGATAAAATATTCTTTAAATATTTGAATAAAAATTTACGAAGAGAAACGCACACAATAATTTGATAAAGTAATATAATATGCATTTAATCTTATGATTATGGTACAAAAATTTTAATAGATCACCAAGTGCATTTTACATTTGATTTAGATTAATTAGTACATACAGAAGAAAATTCTTTAAATCAGTAATTGCTTCTTAATTACTGTCCTTGCAGTAAGGTTTTTTGCTTCCAGTCTCCAGGTAAAACTTGCTGGATGATTTTAAGTCTGGAATTAACTGAGTGCGGAAGCCCATCCTGGACGTAACATTCGAGGAACACGATTTACTATAATAAGCCAAGTAGTTGTCACATTCCTTGGCGAGGAACTTGCAGTTGTTGATAGAATTCAAGTAATATACGAGGGAAATTTCATGGTTGCAGAGGGCCAAATCCAGCGGCGTTTTGACTGTAAAAAAATACACAAATATATGCAAAACAATCACGTTTCAGTAGTAAATCATGCGCAAAGAAACGCGACTTTCATATATGAAACAAAGTTGTTGCTTTTGTTAATGGCATTGAACATGTCGTATAATTCATCCTCCTGTTTATGACCTATCGACAATTTTAATTTGCATGTTTTAAGATTTTTATCTTTTTTTTTTAAATGAGACATATTGACATCTTCCAATTTGTTAATTTAGCCATCTTACTTGGTAAGTTAAAAATGATGCCAAGTCAAAAAATTCAAAAGAAATACTATCGACAAGGGGATTATTCAGATGGTATTAAATGGATAAGTTATTATTATGTTCTTAAATAGATTGCTGTTAAGTATTTCACTTTGTGCAATCAAAGCCTTATACTTACTATTCAGAATCCTTCCAGTTTGCCTGGTAAAATTTCTACCTATTCGACAATGCGGCTGAAAAATTCCACCGTTGGGATAAAAATTAATTCTCCCAATTGATTGATAAAGTCCCAGACCCAACCCTGAAAAACAAAAAGTAAGATTAAAAGCTACAACAGAAGGAAAACAACTTAAAATTTTTCTGTAATCAAAGTATCATACCAATTAATTGGAGCGCAAATAACTTGGAAATTTTATTTATTTCAAATCACAAATAAATTAAGATAAATAAAATTTTTTAATGAAGTTACTCACGTTGGGCTTTTGCAATTTTGTCAAGTGTAGCATTTTTTCTACGAGAAGAATTGTAGCATTTCGTTCCCAGGAAAGGAGAATGTGTATTCTTTAACAAGTACACAATAACAACCTATTACTCAAATTTGACTGCAGATAAGCAGTGTTGTGGATAGTTATATTACATGCAATTAGTATTTACTAATGAGAACAACCTGCTACTCAAATCTGATAGCCCATATGAAATGTCCTGGATAATGATACCTCATGAAATTAGTGATTATCTGTGCGACCTTCACAGGTTGAAACAATTATAGATGGAATACGGATTACGCCATGAGTTGTTGCGTCATGATTGGGGATAGAATATGGGCTGAGGAAGTGTCCAGTCCAATGAGAAGTGAGGGAAGCTGACTCTCCCCTTGATAGAATGTCTTGAAAGGAACACTTTTGGAGAAGAACGTGTGTTCTGCAACGAATTGACAAGAAATAGTGTTTTTCCGTAAAGTGATAGAACAGGCCTAATATTTCGCCTGTTTACAATGTGACCCCTTGTGATTTCATGTATCACGCCGTGTGATAATTAAAGTCTGCCGCAGATCGGATGAATTAGATTGAGAGAGGAGTTAACTGCACTTTTTGAAGCATGACTAAAATTTTGACAATTTTTTGTTATTGAAGGATAAATCATTTTGTTTTTCTATTCCCGACGTAGCTCAGGTTTTTAATTTCCATATATTTTGTCAGCCAAGACAATGTAATGTGATAGGATCATATACATATTTAGTGCAAGATTGGTTTGTTCACTCTGATTTCATTTTCTTGGAAGATATTGTTAAGGCAATAAAGTCGGAAACACTTATAAAGTCTACCAAAACAGTGAAATGCATTCACTGGCTCGAACAAAACTACACTACCGCTATTTAAAAGAAAGATCCCTTACCTCACTGACCCCGCATATCTACAATCATGCTATCTAAGAGTCATTTACCGAGGAAGGGGATGGAAGTTATTCGTTGATCTTTCAATTATTTCCTCTTTTCCAATCAACTGACTAGCTACTCGGCAATTAGCTGTATTTCACATTTGATTTAGATTAATCATCTATGACAGTTCTTTCAATTTCGACGTTAGTTATGGGAAATTTTATCTGAGAAAAAAAGTTAATAGTGCATAGGAATCAATCGCAGATAAACATTAATAAAGAGCAAAAATTGTGGTTTGTAAAATTGTGAATAAACTATTTATAAATAAAAAACATTTATAAATTAAAATATAAATAAGCCTAATTAATAGAGTATTTGAATGAAAAAAAAATTGCAATCCCAAAAAATTGAACATTTGAAATTATTTACTTTTAATTTAATTTTTTACAATTAAAATTAACTAAAGTATTTTTCTAAATCAAGCCATCAGATGGCGCCAGACGTAACCAGTAACTGTAAAACTTCAATGTTTTGAACTTTTAACAAAGCAGTATCAGCAAAACTAATAACTTATATGTCAACGCAACGACTTTTCCTTTAATACACTGTCAGTTTGTTTAGTCAACAATGAAGTAAAAGAAACCTAAAGACTAGTTAAAAAGAATTAAGATTTAAAGTATACATTCAGCAGATATTAAATAAAGATTATTCAGATAAAAATGAATCATTTGAAATAGCTGATTTGTTACTATTGTGGATAATAGATTTGGTATTATATTCATGAACCATAAAAGCATATATAGCAAATTTTTATCGAATCAAAATTTCTTATTAGATAACTTACATGCTGCCTTTGGAAATGCCCAACATTTTTACATGAGGACATTCGCAATTAGAATGGTTGATTTGCGGCAGATTCAGCATTACCTGTGATGTGCCTGCTTTAGCTACTTTATTGCAGCCAAATTTTGCCACCACAAATTCGTAGGAATTCCTACAGGGTGGTATTTGAGCCTCGCACTTACCTTTTCTTGTTCTGATTATTCATAGTACAGTACATTTTGTACACTACAGTAGCATTTTGGAACAACAGTTCGGGAGAAACACATTCGGAAGGTATAGGGATTGTTTCTACTCTTCTACTCAAGCCCAACGGATGGTCTTTCCAATTTATATATTTAGCATTATTATTCTTAATATAGACATAGCAGCTTCATTTATTAGATTTTCAGGACAAATTGCAAAATAGGGGCCATTGGGATTTGGTGATCTTTTTGCGGCGTCAACTGAGTGATAAGTTGCCAAATGTAGTAACAATCAAATGGGAGCCAAATGAAATTGTTTTGTTATAAGGTTTGCTTGGTTCTTGTACACTTTGTAATTCCCTTCATTTAGGATCAGACCCGTTTTGTTGGCGCATTTTGGCGAAAACATTTTTTGACGCCAAATCCCAGTGGCCCCTGTTCTGCGATTTGTCGAGTTTCAAACCAAAGACTCAATTTTTAAGCCAACCACCCAATTAAATGCCACTCTGGCTCATATGCGCATTAATTGGTGCCAAATTTATTTTTATACACAAATATCTAAATTATTACGATTAATATTGTCATGAACTAAACCAAAATTAAAAGTGACAAGACATTTTTCTTGTAAAACAAATATCAAGTTTATTTGTAATCAAGTGAATTCTTCATTTCTGCAATCTTATGTTGATGATGTCAAGTTATCAATTTAGTACAGATTTTACACAATAATTGAACATTTACCTAGTAGGTAATAACTAGTGTTAATTACATCCACAAGTTCAGCATCCGTGGAGGTAAGTTTATTGAGGGGATTGGGCAAGTCAAAATCAGGTCCTGCTGGATCTAAACCTTGAAGCAAAAAAATACATTAGTTGGATATATTTTTGATTGTCACCGTTTAAATTCGTAAAATCCTCTAACTGAATGCCAACAACTATTAGAGATGAAATGATAAATCTATGCAGAAGTATTCCTACATGTTAAACAATTAAAAATCATAACAAGAGGCAAGCCGGTTGAGTGGATTGGGCAAGTCAAAACCAGGTCCTGCTGGATCTAAACCTTGAAGAAAAAAATGCATTAGTTGGATATACTCTTGATTGTCACCGTTTAAATTCGTAAAATCCTCTAACTGAATTCCAACAACTATTAGAGATGAAATGATAAATCTGTACCGAAATACACTGAAGTGACAAAAGTCATGGGATAGCAATATGCAAATTTTCAGATGGCAGTAGCATCACGTAGAACAGGTATAAATGCGCAGTGCTTTCGCAGAGCTTTCATTTCTGTTCAAGTTATTTTCATGTGAAGAGGTTTTGACGTGATGATGACCGCACGACGGGAATTAACAGACTTTGAACGCGGAATGTTAGTTGGAGCTAGACGCATGGGTCATGCCATTTCGGAAATCGTTAGGGAATTCAACATTCCCAGATCCACTGTGTCAAGAGTGTGCCGAGGGTATGAAATTTCAGACGTAACATCCCACCATGGACAGCGCAGTGGTCGACCGCCTGCACTTAACGACCGAGACCGGCGACGTCTGCAAAGAGTCGTATATTCTAACAGACAAGCAACACTGCGTCAAATAACCGCAGAAATCAATGTGGGACGTACAAGGGACTTGTCTGTTAGAACTGTGCGGAGAAATTTGGCTTTCTTGGGCTATTCCAGCAGAAGACCGACTCGAGTGCCTTTACTGACAGAACGACATCGCTTGCAGCGACTCTCGTGGGCACGTGAGCATATCGGTTGGTCCCTAGAGGAATGGAAAACCGTGGCCTGGTCCGATGAGTGACGATTTCAGTTGGTAAGAGCTGATGGTAGGGTTCGAGTGTGGCGCAGACCCCACGAAGCCATGGACCCAAACTGTCAGCAAGGCACTGTTCAAGCTGGTGGTGGCTCCGTAATGGTGTGGGCTGTTTTTTTATGGCATGGACTTGGTCCTCTGGTGCGACTGGACCGAACATTGACTGGAAATGCTTATGTTCACTACTACTTACTACTTATTACTATCTACTTGGAGATCACTTGCAGCCATTCATGTACTTCATGTACCCAAACAACGATGGGATTTTTATGGATGACAATGCGACAAGTCCATAAGCTGTTCAAGTTATTTTCATGTGAAGAGGTTTTGACGTGATGATGACCGCACGACGGGAATTAACAGACTTTGAACGCGGAATGTTAGTTGGAGCTAGACGCATGGGTCATGCCATTTCGGAAATCGTTAGGGAATTCAACATTCCCAGATCCACTGTGTCAAGAGTTATTATGGACGTCTATCGAGACAGCATGGCTCAATATTCCTGCAGAAGACTTCCAACGACGAGTCCATGCCACTTCCTTTCTTGAGTCCATGCCACGTCGAGTTGCTGCACTTCGCCGGGCGAAAGGAGGGCCGACACGATATTAAGAGGTATCCCATGACTTTTGTCACTTCACTGTATTTATATATGTTAAACAATTAAAAATCATAACATACAATGCAAAATTTAGAAATTTCAAGAATTATTCCAAATAACGAACAGAGCTATTTAATTTACACCGGAATTTTTGAAAAACCATTTTTATGTTTTCTTTTAATAATCTTTCAAAAAAAAATTTTTCTTTTGTAAAATGTAATACACCTATGAAACAATTTTCTTGTCAAAATTATACGTGATATATTTTTTAAGTCACCGTTTAAATTCGTAAAATCGTCTAACTGAATACCAACAACTATTAGACGTGAAATGATAAATTTATGCAGAAGTATTTCTACATGTTAAACAATTAAAAATCGTAACAAGAGGCAAATCGGTTGAGTGGATTAGACAAGTCAAAACCAGGTCTTTCTGGATCTAAACCTTGAAGAAAAAAAAACATTAGTTGGATCTGCTTTTAACTGTCACCGTTTAAATTCATAAAATCGTCTAATTGAATTTCAACAACTATTAGAAATGAAATGATGAATCTATACCGATGTATCTATACATGTTAAACGATTAAAAATCATAACATACGATGCAAAATTTAGAAATTTCAAGAATTATTCCAAATAATGAACAGAGCTATTTAATTTACACGGGAATATTTGAAAAACCATTTTTATGTCTTCTTTTAATAATGTTAATTTTTTTTTTTTTTTTTTGTAAAATGTAATACACCTTTAAAATGTAAGTAACCTTGAAGAAAAAAATGCATTAATTGGATCTACTTCTAACTGCCAACGTTTAAATTCGTAAAATCGTCTACTTGAATTCTAACAACTATTAGACATGAAATGATAAATCTATACCGAAGTATCTATACATGTTAAACAATTAAAAATCATAATACACAACGGAAAATTTAGAAATTTCAAAAATTAGTCCAAATAACGAACAGAACTATTTAATTTACTCAGGAATTTTTAAGAAACACTTTTAATATCTTTTTCATTAATCTTTCAAAACTTAACTGCTGAAACAATTTTCTTGTCAAAATTATGTATAAAATGTTACTTAAGTCAAATTCTTTTTGCCTTTCTGATTTTGCTGTGATTTAAACTGTTTTCCTTTTTCTGGATATTTTAACTATAGATATAATACTTTTGATATGCATCATAAAAGATTTCTTTCGATGTAAGAAATCTTAAATAGAATTAGATGATTAAGCTAAGTATGATTTCTTAAGCAATCAAGCGCAATGCAAATGAATGATCTAATACTTCTGTAACAATTTTCATGAGGATTACTCGGACATCTCACCACGTAATTTTTGCAAAACATTATTTAACTTAAGCAGGATTAACTTAAATACATATAATAGTTTCAGTAAAAATTTTAACACTGTTATCATGCACTTATAAATTATTCATGGTAAGTAGTTTTTCGTGACTTAAAGTTATGATGACTTAGTGACTGATCGAAGTTAAAGTCACGAAATAAGTATAAGTTTAATTTATTTAAAATATAGACTGAATATGAGTTTTGAATGATGTAAGCAACTATGATTACGATATTTCCGATTTCAAAAATCGCCAAAGACCTCGCGCTATTCTGAATATTATTCATTAACGTTTCGATATCCTCCTTTTCGAATTACGACGCAGTTTCTCCGCTGAGTTACAATTTCCCTTCCAATCCTTCTTATTTCTATTGATTTATTATCTTCTTAAAAATTATAATAATAATATAAAAAATTATGTATACATAAACTTTTTTATTAATTAATTAAAAATATAAATAATTGATAAGTTAATTTTATATATATATATATATATGAGCTTAAAGCTTAAGAAACTTCTCTCATTCATGAAGTAGAGGTTGCTATGCAATCAAGGTCCTCCGTCAACCTGGCAGATCGTCGTTGAGGTCCATCGACAAATAAGATATCATTTTCGAAATGCTATCGATCACGTTTGAGACACTTGTGTAAACTACGGACAGGCCACTGATTGTGTATGAAGAAGGATATTGTTTTCTGAGATCATTTTTAAGAATTACTGCTCCGAATTTGCTTGTTGCATAAAGGAATGTCCTTAAGACTCTCACCAGATAGCCTGACTGTTGATAAGAGAAACCTATTCTCAATTCTCTTCGCTTTTGAAAGTAGTAGATTAACACATTAGCAGTAGATGAACTCTTAGATGAACGCTAGGATACGAATCGGGGAAAACTGTTGAAATTTATTTATTTTCATTCAATTAACAAGAAGCAAATACGAAATAGAATACAAATATATTGTGAGGCGGGCGTGGTTCTAGCCCCCCACTTATATCATGCAGATTAAGCCTTCTCCCAAACTAAACGGATTAGTCATTTCATCAATCGTAAGTAGGGGAAATAATTATGTTTTGTATCTAATAGATTTGTTGGGCTTGGTGGCCGAGCGAATAGCAATCCAGCGCTTGGTTCTGCATGTTTCGGGTTCGAGTCACGGCGTTGCCATGAATGTTTGTAGTAGTTCGGAATCCCTTTTAAACCGTAGGTCCCTGTCTAATATGACTGTTGGGCCTAGGGCTGATAACAATACCACGTAAAAAGAAAATATTTCATGTTTCGAAATCTGCCAGTAGGCAGACAGCCTTGGTCCACCATAAGGCAGTTACACCAACGAAGTGGAATAGATTTGTTACAGTAACGTAATGTATTATCATTACACAGTCCGCCAAACATTTTATATTATAAAAATAACGTTATTTTTTAATGCAGGACACTTTACCTTGTCTTTTACTACTACAATGATATAAATACAACAATGTTTTTCAGTGTGCATCATGGGGACCTGTTACACTGCATCTACATTTTACCACACGATTTTTTTGACGAACACCTACAGAAATCTCATTCGAATCTCACCCTTCCCCACGAGCCCAGAGGAAATTCTATAGATTAACAGCCTACAGATTTAATGTGTCTACTCTTGCATACACACGAAATAATACAGCTATATAATTATTAAATTTATACCTACCAGTTATTCTTCCCATATTTGGAATACGTTTCCCTACAATTCCTGCTAGGTGAGCGCCTAAGCTGTGGCCTATGAGGTAAATGCTACGGGGACTCATTCCCGAGTAGTTCTGAAAAGAACGAGGGTGTACGATTGTAATTGAATGCATTAACAAGTATATCCAACAAAAACAAAAAACATATATTTTTTAAATACATATAGAAAATAATAAAGACATGCAATAGCTCTACTTTGAAAAAGTTCTCAATAAGTTTGTTCTGTTGTAAATTAAAGCATTTTAGCATTAATTTGATTTCAACTATTTTATCACCTTTACGTGCAAGGTGTCTCAGTTCACCGTCTACAAACTTCTAGGAGGAGTAGGGTTCACTTAGATGATTAAGAACCCCATAACAATGCTTGGTCGGAGTTACGAGAACTGATGCAATGATAATAGGATGATTGATCATATGAACGTGGAATTAACGGATATATAACTGGCTTACAGGACTGTAGGTTATCTATACAGCGTTTGAATGCTCAATAACATTCGATGAAGCATAAACTCAGTAATCAATAGCCTCTTTGAAGCAGTTACATAATAGAAATTCTTTCCAGAAAACGTCATGAGCCTTGAACGAACGATTAACATCTCTGGCCATACAGGATACTATGATGGTTTGTTTAGGAAAATTCGAGTTTTAAGTATTTCAGCTGCATGCTCGTCATACTGGATGTTTCACACCTGATGCCCGAGTGGCTAGCACGCTGGCACTGGGCACTGGCACTGGGTACCGCAGGTTTCAGGTTCGAATTCCGGCGGCTCCATGGTTGTTTGTAGTGGTTCGGAATCTCCTTTAAGCCTTAGGTCCGGATCTCATATGACCGTAGAGCTTAATCACAGAGCCCGACCAGACTTCCCACCGACATAATTTCAAACTGTAAAGGGGCAACTAAGTTCTAGGCACAGTGATGTGGTGTGGTGTGGTGTAGTAGTAGTAGCAGCATATGGACTATTCTGCAGGAAAATGACATTCATCCGTAGTTCATCTTTGTTGCTGTTGACGATATTATTTTTGTTGATGTACATTGATTAACTAACCATATATTCCTTTACTTGAAGTTTTTTCATTTCTTGTGTATTTTATGTGTACATTACAACATCATGAAAGTATTTGATATTCTGCCTAGCTGTCTCATTCCGGGGCTCCACGGTTGTTTGTAGTGGTTCGGAATCTAATTTAAGCCTTAGGTCCGGATCTCATATGACCGTAGAGCTTAATCACAGAGCCCGACCAGACTTCCAATTTAGGTCCAGACTGAGTCCAATTTAGGTGTTCCACACCCCTCCTATAAGTTTGTAAACCGGATATTGAGACCCAATGATTGCAATGAAGTATGATGAAAGCAAACAATGACAAGTGTCACATAATCGTGTCTCGCGTTTTTGTTATTTTCACAGTTAGTCGATACATCTATAAAATGCATTCAATAAGAAATAAAAATTACCGTATGAAACTCACAAGAAGAAATTTTATAAACTCTGCAATTTTTTCTCCCACCAGTAGAAGGTTTGTAACAGCTAGAGGATAAGGTGGTCTCCCGTACAATGTCCAATCCACGATGATCACATTAAAAGAGTCTGCTTTCAGCAATTCATCCTTTATTTGCTGCATAAAACAAGATATATGATTAGTGTTTTGTAATATTTTATAAAAAATACTGTTTAGCCAACTACTCTAGATATATAAAATCCCCCCTTCCAATTTAAAAAATATAAGTTTGTATTGAAGTTACCCCTCTGACATTGCTTTCATTGATTTTTCTTTTCAATCAATTGCTTTAATTGAGTGTACGAATTTAACCAACTGTATTTGTCACTGCCATTTTTATTATTTATATTTACCAAATAGTAAGTATGTTAATTTTTGCAAATTGAAAAGTAAAAAAAAGTGGTAAAGTAAACAAAAATAAAATAACTTAAAAATTTAATTTTTATCTTGTATACAGTCATAAGAGGCCTAGCGTTCTGGCACTCGGTGTCATAGGTTTCGAGTTCGATTCCCGGCGATACTATGGATTCATTTGTATAGGCTTGGAATACGCTTTAAGCCGTAAGTCACAGTCTGGTATGACGGTAGAACTTTGGGCGCAGGGCTGACAACCCTACCCTGTAAAAAGTAAACAAGTCCACCAAGCGGCAGTTGCGCCAATGAAGAAGAAGATACAGTTATAAATATCAAATTTAGTTTTATGTTGTTTAATTGAGCTCACTTTTATAAAAAATTAACTCTAAAAAGGAATTTCCTGAAATGAATAAAATTTTTGTTGATGTTTATTTTAAGCCATACAAAGTAGATCTACTTCCTCGTTGGTGCACACGGGCCAACGCTTTGTCGGCTAAATGATCTACAATTTTGGCAATGGGTCCCCTGGCGAATAGCAATTCGTCACTAAGTGTGTTGTAGTGGAATGAGGATGGTCTGTCCCACTCCAAGAGGGCCGAGCTTTGCAAAGACGCTTAATGAGAGTATTTGAAAGCCCAAAATGCATGCTCTACAATCTGGGAGAGGACATGGATTCATCTCACCTTCCTGTATGCCCTGCAATTGTTTCCTTTACTCTGTATGGTCGTTACTGGGAGACGAGGGCCCTTAGGGGCTAAACATGTCACTATGTGATTCCCTTAGTTTATCGTTGTTGTTGCTTTTATAGTCCATGTGTTCTTTTTATTTTATTGCTTATTGTAGACTGCCATTGGAAATAAAATTTTATGTTGTTACAAAAAAAAAATGTATTCACATAGGATAGAAAGTTTACATAGGAATCAGCAAATTTTAAAATAAAAATATTATACTCAAAACACATTAAGAAATATATAACTTATATAACAATTCAATTTTGGTAGTCATCAAAATAAATTCTGTTAATTTTATCTTTGAGTTTTAGATGTTTATTCTGTAATATCTAAATGTGTCTTAAGATAAGTGTGGAACAGCGTCAGTTCTTAAAGGGAAATTTAGAAATGAAAAAAAAAAAACTATTGGAACAACTTACTCCAAACAGAAAGCCGGGAAAAAATAACATGTTGTATCCATGAATTAAAAATATGGTTGGAGATGATGAATCGAACTCACAACGATTGAATTCTTCTGTGGTTGGTTCTATGCTGCAACCTTCCGAATCAGAATTAGAATCATACAAGGTATACCTAATAGAATCGTTCCTGTTTGCTGGGGGATTGGTAACTTCTACTTTAACATCTTTTACGTTACTTGCAAGATAACTTGCAATTGAAGTAGGACCAGATTCTAACTGCTCGGCATCTTGAGCATCTATAATCAAGAGTACAGATAATTTATAATTCATATTTTGCAATATTTTTAGGCTTAGAGGCATTTCTAGCAAGATTGTTGTGGTAGCAATTTTACATATGTTGGTAAGTTTTTATTCAGAAATTAAGAAAAAATATATATGAAAAATCAAGCTGAAAACACCCAAAAGAGATTCTGTGGCATCGCGTTTTTATTTAAATATCCATATTTGGTATTTGGCACCTGTTGAAGATATATCTGGGATTATATATATTTGCTTCCTTTCTATATTGGTTCGATAATATTAAGAATCAATTGAATGACTATTAATAAGGCATACGATTTTTACATAATTTGCTATCGTTGGTTGTGCTAATTTTGACATGCTTGATTGTTAGCAAAATCAATTCAAAAATAGGGAACACCTAATCGCCCAGAATGTATATATAGCAGCATTCTTTCCACGGAAAGAGTTGTAGCATTTCGTTCCCAGGTGAGAGGAAAGTATATTCTTTGACGAGTACATAATAACAACCTATCCTATAGCCTCAAATTTGACAGCAGCTAAGTAGTGTTGTGGATAGTTATATTACATGCAATTAGAGTTTTGTACTAAAGAGAACAACCTGTCACTCGAATCTGATAGTAGATATTCAGTGTCAGGGATAATGAAACGTCATGAAATTAGCGTTTGTTTTGCAACCTTCCCAAGTCGAAACAATTACGGATGGAATATGGACCACACCATGAGTTGGTGCATCGTGATTGGCGATAGACCATGAGCTGAGAAAGTGTCTATTCCAAAGAGAAATGAGAGAAGCTGATCTCCCCCTCTTGACGGATTTTCTTGAAGGGAAGGTTTCGGTTTCAAAGTTCAGTTTTTGAAAAAAGTTATACAACGAGCCGATAAAAAGTGAATAGACACTTGAGTGAAAAAAAAAGTGAATGGTGATAGAATAATATTGTTCTCTGAAGTAACTGAATAGGCTAGAGTTTCCACCTGTTTTCAAAGTGAGCCCCTTGTAGTTTCGTATATCACTCCTTATTATAATTAAGGTCTGTGGCAGATCAGGCAATTAGATTCTTCGTAGACTCTAGAATTGTGAAAATATCCGCCCTTGGAGTAAACTGCACTTGCGAATGTAATATAGTTATTTCTTTTACTTTTTTTTCTAAATAATTTATAATAATTAGAGTTCTGTAAACACACACACAAACATAATATTTGCAAATAAATGTTATTTCAATGAACTTGGAAAAATGAGTGTTTCCTTGCTCTTGGCTTTCTTCTTGAAGGCGCTATGGTTTAATATAGATCGAGACGTTACAGTATGCAATCCCGATTTTTAGCCATAAATAAATGATAATGATTTAGTATCTATTAAAGAAATATTTTCAGTATATTCTGAAGCAACTGTCTTACATTTTTTTTTTACCTTTTTGCTAAAAATGTCAAAAATTATGAAACACCCTTTAAAAAAACATTTATTTGAAAATATTATCAGAAAAAAATAAATTTCAGCGATCATCTAAAGTCACACGTCCTTTTTAATTTCCAGATGTTTTTAAAATTATATTTTTACGGTATGCAAACGAAAGTTATTTTTAAAAGCGTATTTTTTTTATTCAAAAATCTTTTTTAATCAATTTTGTTTTCAAATTGCAGACAGTACAGTCTTATGACATATGCTTATTTAATTTTCTTAAATATATTAAAATTTTCAAAATAAAAACGTTTGATTAAAAATTTTCAAAATTTCGAGACTAGTATGTATTTAAAGATTCTGTATTTTATTTTTACATGAGCAAGAAAGTTTTCAGAGTAAGATTGCCAAAAAAAGATTGAAACATTTAATTTGCCATGCATAATATGCATTAGAAAACTTTAGATGAACAAATTCGTTTATGATTAGAAGAAAAAAAAAGCTCGATTACGGAAATAGCTTACTTCAAAATGTATATGTTAAGTATAAATGCAAATATAAATGTATATATATAAACCACTTCTTAATATTTCATATTAAGATGTAGTTTCAGAACCAATTTTGTCCAGTTTTTGTACATGTGTTTTTACCTTCAAAAATATTACAAATTTGGTTCCAAGCTAATTGATAAATATGCAAACAAATCAATAAAGACATATTTTAGACACTTTTGAATTAACCCAAAATTATTAAAAAGCAACATTTAAGTAATTTTATTACTATTAATAATAATATACCGATTATATACTTACTTGCTTTAGACAAAAACACGATCATCAGAATAAGTATCATTTTTAACACATCTGCTGGACCGTTGAAATAAGTAATAACGGATAAAACGCTGACACACTCTAGAGACGACAGATGTTTCAACAATCCATGAGCTTAATTGCAAAATAGGTATTAAGATTCTTTGTCAATAATGAGCTTTTCTGTATGAAGGATTCATCTGTACTGTTATGACATATTTCTCATTACATGCATAACATATATTTTTATCTGTACGATATTTAATACCAATTTCAATTAATTAATTAATTTCAATTACACTGCCAAGAATAAATAAATTTTCATAAAAATTAAGCAAATCTTAGTATGCAAAAAAGTAATTATATGCAAATGTATTATTATATGATATAACAATATCATATGTGACAATTTGTAATAATACGATATTATGTAACAATATGACAATTTGTAAAAATATGATATTATGTAACAACATAACAATTTGTAAGAATATGAAATTTTGTGGCATTATGACATTTTGTAAAAATATGATATTATGTAACAATATGTAAAAATATGATATTATGTAACAACATAACAATTTGTAACAATATGAAATTTTGTGACAATATGACATTTTGTAAAAATATGATATTATGTAACAATATGTAAAAATATGATATTATGTAACAATATGTAAAAATATGATATTATGTAACAATATGTAAAAATATGATATTATGTAACAATATGATTTTTACATATTGTTACATAATAACAATATGTAAAAATATGATATTATGTAACAATATTAAACAATGTAAAATTATGATATTATGTAACAATAGGTAAAAATATGATATTATGTAACAATATTAAATAATGTAAAATTATGATATTATGTAACAATATGTAAAAATATGATATTATCTAACAATATGTAAAATTATGATATTATGTAACAATATGTAAAAATATGATATTATGTAACAATATGACATTAAAATTAGTAGATCTTCTATTATTAATGTATTTGAACACGTGGCCGAAGACGAGATTTAAAAGCGTTTGCATTTTATGCAGGTATAAAGGCTAAATAGGGGACTGATGGCCGAATGATTAGCGGTCTGGCGCTAGGTGCCACAGGTTTTGGGTTCCAATGCCGGCGGTGCCATAGATGTTTGTAGTGGTTCGAAACCCACTTTATAAAGTAGGTCCCGGTCTAATATGACTGTACGTCGAAGGACTGACAGCCCTATCCCGTAGAAAGATAACATTCCCCGTCTCGAAATCTGCCAGTAGGCAGGCGGCCTTGATACATCATGGGGCTGTTGAGCTGATGAAAAAGAGAAGATGAGTATTCGAGGTCATTCAACTGAAAAAATAAAATGGAAATCCATTGGGTGAATAGGAGTAGGCCAGAGTCAATTCGGTGCAGCACAATGGTTTAAGGATAATCATTTTATAATTCATAGATTCAGGTATGCATGCCTAAGAAAAGAATAACAGAGGAAAAATTACAGCTACAAGTTCCACAGCCTTAACAATGCAGAAAAACTGGCAAATGAAACATTTAATGTTTGTTTAAAATGTATTACCCTTTTCTTTTTCATTTGCCCAACTGCCTCATGGTGCGCCAGGCCATCTGCCAACTGCCAGATAAAATGTATTACATAAAAGTGCATATCTCTTATATCTCTTGCATGTATTACATAAAAATCCACATTTTGCATAAAATCTTAATGTTTTGCAGATCACATAAGTTTAACTTAACAAGAAGACGCATATTCGGAATACGTTTAAATAAAATGCACATTCTAGCTCGCTGTGATAAAATGAATTTTTTTTCTGCATTGTTTTGCAATCAATGCAAAGTTAGACCTGTTTTCCTGTAACCCCCGATGTCTCAATGGAATATTTCATCAAAGATTGCGAGTTTCTTGGCAAGCAATGCAAAAGCTACTTAGATTATTAGTGGAGGAAATAATCAGGGAATCTCACAGAACAGGATAGACTTCTATACTCACAGGATTCCAGGACTTTTATTTAAAATAAAAAATAAACCTTTCAACATTTTTATTTAAAATCGGGTTGCAAAAAAACTTATTGCAGAATTTTAGTGTTTTATATGTCTTAATTAATTAAATAATTATATGCTATAATACTTCTCTATCAAATCACTGGGCTAATAATATTTATTCCGAGATATTCTGGTTATCTAACTTGATCGATAATACCGTCTGATATAGTATCTTATAACCAAAAAATCAACGTATTGTAACGTCTCGGCTTATAATACACAACGACTTCAAGAAGAGGGCCACTTTCAGATTACACAACGACTTCAAGAAGAGGGCTACTTTAAGATTACACAACGACTATATATATATATATATATATATATATATATATATATATATATATATATATATATATATATATATAGACAAACAATGAACTTTGGGTTATTATACAAAGAAATGAAAAATTAAAAGTAAAATTCACGATCACAAGTCACGTTTAAATCACAAGTACAGTTTAGTTCAAGGTCTGAAATTTTGGTGAAAGTTTCTAAGTGGTCAAGGTCAAAGTTTTTGAGAGTTTTTTTACTTCGAATCTAATTGCCTGATCTGCGGCAGACCTTAATTATCACACCGCGTATACACGATACATGAAACCACAAAGGGTTCACTTAGAAGAACAGGCGAAATCTCCGGCCTATTCATTCACTTCAGAGAAAAAAAGAAAAACAACACTTCTGGTCGACTCGTCGCAGAACTTTCTCCTTCATTCTCCAAAAACTTCCCTTTAAAGAAATCTGTCAAAGGGGGGAGAGTCAGCTTCCTTCCCTTCTCCTTGGAGTAGACATTTCCCAGCTCATAGTCGATCACCAATCACAATGGTGCAACTCATGGTATAGTTCATATTTAATCTGGAGTTGTTTTGACCTGTGAAGGTCGTACAGACATTCGGCAATTTCCTGAGTCTCATTATACATGACACCAAATATGTGCTTTTAGTGACAGGTTGTTCTCATTAGTACAAAACACTAATTGCATGTAATATGACTACCCACAACACTTCTTGTCTGCTATCAAATTTGAGTGGTGGGTTGTTACTACGTACTTGTCAAATAATAGACATTCTTCTCTCCTGGGAATGAAATGCCAAAACTCTTCACGTGAGAAAAAATGCTACAGTTTTCCTGAATCACCCAAACCCCTCGAATCAACGAACCAACGAATCAAAACACATACTTGACATACATCAAATGTGACGTTGGTTTGTGTCATATTCTATAGACTGCTTGTTTTAGTTTTAATTCTGCTAATATGAGTATCAAAAAGACTCTTTTTCCGTCATGTAACTGTCTTTAGATGTTCCATCATCCAAAACTTTGTCTTGTGTTACAAAGAATATTAAATTTGTAAAATAATTTACCTTGTTCAATAATCTAATCAACATGACGGTATAAATTTAATGAAAAATTTAGCAACTCGCCTTTCCCCTCAGTTTTGCTCCTTTTTCAATGGAGAAGGTGAATTTATTTCTCCTAGTTAATATCACCACATATTTCTTGAAGTTATGTAAAACACTCTATAGATGTAAATAAACTCCTTATTATCGAAAAACTTTGGAATAATATATTTAATTTTGAAATTAACGTCATTACGCAGGATGTATTGCATGTTAATTTACGAAAACAAGAGAATGACTCACACTTTGAGCATTCGGTGTAGTTTCATTTTTAATGCATGAATTGAACTGTGCCCACCTGTTATTATAAATAGGTATTTTCCTTCATTAAAAAAAAAAGTTATTGCGGAAAATTCATGGTACATATTTTTTGTTTTGTTATTGTGTTTAGGTTTTATGAATTTATGGTTTTATGGATTTTTTTATGGTTTGTTTTATATATATGTGAATGTGTATATGCGCGCTTATGTATTTGTGTGTGCTTTATGTATGTGTTTGGAAATGTGTTGGTACGTGGATGTGAATAAGTAAGTGTGTGAGGGTATATGTATTTGCGTTTACATTTTTATGCTGTCTATGTATGCATCTATGTGAATATATATGGTGTATGTTTGTGTATTTGTATGTACGTATGAATGGTGTGGGAGCATGTGCTTGGGGACGTGTGTATATATGTGCGAGTGTATAAATGTGTGCATGTGTTTGTATTTGCATGTATGTGCGTGTGTGTCTGTGTTTGTATGTATGCAAAATATAAATGCATGTACATATATAAATACTCACAAACAAACATATGTACACATGTTCATGCATATACATATGAACGTACATAAACATATTTATAGATACACACATGCATGAATAGACACATTATACACATGCACATACGTACACATGCATATACATACATACATACATATATATTCGCACACGCATATGCACATTAAAGATGAGCAGGCACGCATAAACATGCACATTCATATGCACACCATACACACGTATATATAAGCGCATTCATACACAAACGTACAACGAAAACATCTAAAAATATAAAAACGCTCACGGGTATACATACACGGGTATGAACTTACATACATGTGCACAAACATGCAAGCAAATATAGCCACATACAATCACATAAACAAACGTACATACAAATACACATGTATAAGCGCACACACGCGCAGAAACATGCACACGTGTATATATATCTACATTTACATACAAAAGCAAGCACAAACCTATACATACGCAAACCCGCAATTAAATATACGTACCAACATAAGTTTATTTGCACAGAAAAAACCTAAACTCTATATACTTACAATCTCATATACACACACATATATATACAAACCGGTATATATACATTATATGCACAAACATACACATATAAATACTCATTCACATATATTTACACATCGGTAAAAGAACTCATCATATAAGCATACAAATGGAGTTTCATAAATACATACGTAAGTAATACATATATATGCCAAAAATATTCCCTGTGAGAAAAAATGCTACAGTATATTACTAAAATTTTATGTTCAACTTTCAGCGTATAAATCAATTTAAACAAAACGATTCAATATAATTTTCGTGTAAATAAATCCACAAACGAAATATGTATAATATGCATATTTCGATACGATAATAAGATATATGTATATGCATAATTGCGTGAAAAATATTATTTTCTTTTGATGTAATATAGATTTTTTTTATAACGAAAATATTTTTATATTATAAAAAAATGTATAATCAAATGTAAAAAAATGTATAATAAATGTAATTTAATGTATAATCTATCAAATCAAAAAAACCTGTTCAATTGGGAAAGAAAACTAAAAAGTTCTTAATACTTCATTCGAAATACGAAATACTTCAAAAAGCCAGCGAGTTATTGTTCCCAAATAACTATTCTCTTTTTTGATATCGGCATCAGATTAATCAGCAACAACAAGCCATCCTTTGCCCTTTAATTAAAACGAGCGGTTGTTCTCATTAGTACAAAACACTAATTGCATGTAATATGATACCACAACACTGCTTGTCTGCTGTCAAATTTCAGTGATGGTTTGTTATTATGTACTTGTCAAAGACTATACATTCCTCTCTCCTGGGAATGAAATGCCAAAATTCTTCCCGTGAGAAAAAATGCTACAGTATATTACTAAAATTTTATATTCAACTTTTAGCGTATAATTAAATTTAAACAAAAAAATATTCAACATAATTTTCGAGTAAATGATTCCACAAACGAAATCAAATGTGTATACGTATAAATGCCTGAAAAATATATATTTTTTTTATGTAATATAGATTTTTTTTTTTTACAATTAGAAAATTTTTACAGATATATAATTTATCAAAACAAAAAAATGGATTAAATTGGGAATGAAAACTAAAAAGTTCTTAATACGTCATTCGGAATACTTCAAAAAGCCACCGAGTTATTATTTCCAAATAACTATTCTCTTTGTTGATATATGCCTCCGATTAATGAGCAACAACAAACCATCCTTTGCCCTTTAATTAAAACGAGCGGACATCGTGTTACATTTTTGTTCACTAATCATGTTACAAAGGATGTTGCACGGAGAAAATTGCCTAATTAAATAATTGCCAGAGCGATCAAACAAAAGATGGTCGCGGGTGATCATAATTGAGAGGGTTTCTTTTAGAGGACTTCTTGCGGTTTTCTTTAATCTTCGTGGCATTTTTCTGGAACTAATCAGATCAGAACCGCAAGAAGCTCTTAAGTACTTCGGCATGATTTTTGGAACCCAGTAATTTTCAGAAGATAAAAAAACCTGTTTGTATTCGAATATCCACATCTTTTGGAAGATTAGCGAATTGATTGCAGTAAAATCTAACAGTATAATTTAATACTGTGCCCAAAAAGTAAAATCAATTTTCAATTTAAATTTCACCGGCATATGGAATTTCAATTTTTTCCCCCTTTTAGATTGTTTGCACTATATTTGACATCTGTGTGAAATTTCACGCCAAAATATTCATTAGTGTTTGAGTTACGCTTGGGTTTGTGAGACGGTAAAAAGGATTCCGGCGATTTTTGAAATATCTAAATTATTGAGCAAAGTACTTGCAGTAAATTTTGTTTGCAGAAACGTATAGAATGTTCCAGAAGGCATTCGGTGAACAATCTATATGAGAAAGAAATGTTTACAAGTGATATAAGCAGTTCAAAGAAGGCAGAGAACGCGTTAAAGGCGAAGAGCGCTCTGGTAGACCGTCAACCTACCCCGCCGAAGCTCACATCCAAAAAATTAAAGATTTGGTCCTTGCAAACCATCGATTTACAATTAGAGAGATTGTTGATGTTGTTGGAATTTCAAAAGGATCGTTGAATTCCATTTTAAAAGATGTTTCGGGCCTCAAACGCGTCAAATCTCGATTGGTATCGAAAACACTGAATTTTTTGAAAAAATATCGTCAAGGTGAAGTTGTGAAACAATGCTTTCTAACTATCAGGACTAGTTGAAATGCCTCATAACTGGTGATGAGATTTGGATTTATGCTTACGACTCCGAAACAACCGACCAATGGAGCAAATATCGTGACAAAGGTAAAGCAAGCCCGAAAAGAGCACCCAAATCGCTCAAAAATCAAATTCTTGTTGACAGCTTTCTTCGATTACCGTGGTGTGGTGCGTTATGAATTCCTTCTTCCTAACCAAACAGTCAACAAGGACTATTATTTGTGTGTTATGCGTCATTTGCGTGAAGTTATTCTCAAAAAGAGGCCACAATGGAAAGACAACACTTGGTTTTTGCATCACGATTATGCGACAGCTCACACTGCATTGAATCTTCGTGACTTTTTCGTCAAAATTGAAACCCATGTCGTTCCACAACCCCCGTATTCCCCTGATTTAGTACCGCGTGACTTCTGACTATTCCCTAAACTCAAAAGACCACTCCGGGGACACAATTTTGAGGCGAATGAAGAGTTTCAACGTAAATCGCCGAATGAAATAAATAATTAAATGGAATTGAGGGATCCTTTTGAAATCCCAACAACATCAGCAAGGCCTCTAATTATAAAGTGACAGTTTTCAAACACCAAATCTTTAATTTTTTGGACATGAACTTCCTCGGTTGCTGTTGATGGTCGGACAGAGGGCTCTTCGTCTTCAAAGCCTTCTATGCCTTCTTTGAACTGTTTATACCACCTCTAAAAATTTTTTTCCGTTATAGGAATTCTAACCGAATGCCTTCTGCAACATTCTATGCGTTTCAGCGAAAACATTTAATGCACGTTCTTTGCTCACTGAATTCAGACATTTCAAAAATCGCCGGAATCAGTTTTAGCGTCTCACACAGCTAAAACTCATTCCCTATTCCGTTAAAAGTGACCATCTCTTATCTTGTAATCAGTCACCATGATGCCTCCTTTGCTCACCATGCTACTGTTGCACAAATGAAGAAGATTGGTTTGGTTTAGCCCTATACGGTCATTTTGTGCATACTGGGCTAATTAGACCAAGACCTATACCCAATGCCGACGCCAAGATTAGAACCTGAAGCCTGTAATACCAAAAGCCAGAGCGCCAGCCAATTTACCATCCTGCCACAGAGCTAGTCAATTGACCATCAGACAGCCCAATGAAGAAGAAGCATTTGAACTTTCGTTTGCCCTCTTGCAGGTTAGTTAGTAATCGCTACCTTTGCTCCACGAATAAGATCTATATTATTAGATGATACCAAGATATCCAACATTCATGATCTCAAAAATCCTATTACTACATATACCATTGATGAATAGCTGATTCAAAAAGAGTAGAAGCAATATTTTAAATTTAACATACCCAATTCAACTACTCATTCTTGTTAAATGGATCCCAGAAAGATATTCCTTTCATCGTAAAACGAAATCTTTTTAACATTTTCATCTCATCTCTTACTAATAATGAATCTAATCATCAGGATGTGATAATAACACAATGCGAGTCGCTTTCAAACTAAATGGTGACTCCATTGGAATTAGAATACTCGTCGTTTTCGCTTTACGAGCTGCTGCTCTACATACAAATCTCCCGCCTCGTTTCAAATAACTGATCTTTTAGTTGAGTTTTCGCTGGAAGACTTCCTCCGTGGAGGATTGGCGAAAGCGGGAGGATCGCTTCTGAATGCAGATGACTCTTTCAAAGCGAGTCGCACCTCCACTTCTGGAGGATCTCTTCCCCCTCCCTGGAGATGTGCAATTAATTAGGTCTTCCCGAAGGAGGTGGAAGGAGGTCATTCCTTCAGGGCCTATGCTGGCTTTCCGCTCGCTTTCATTTGCGACTGATTTGCTTTTAAAACATTTCCATTTCAGTTACGTTATTAAGTAAAAGAGGATGTGGTATAATCTATATTTATCAGGGTTTCGCAGTGTTGATTCCAGTGTTCTTTTTTCGTTTTAAGTTTTTTTTCAATGTAAGGAGCACTAATGACTAGAATCTCGCATTATTATTTCTCTAATTCATTGTCAATTTTGTTCAGTCAATTGTTTTCACTTTATGCTTTCTTGATTAGGTTTGGTTTGCAGCTCTACGGTTAGTTTGTACACACTTCAGGCTAATTAGACCGGGACCTACAATTTAACGTGGATTTCAAACCATTCACAAATATATATGCCACTGCCAGGATTCGAATCTGAAGCCTGTGGTACCAAAGGGCAGAGCGATAACAAATTGACAATCAGGCTGCACTCATCATGGAAGAAGGTTTGTTGTATAACAGACCTTCTTCCATGATGAGTGCGGCCAACCAACTTATTTTGCCAACCAAACCAACTTATTTTGATTCTACAAATATTAGGAATGAGAACCGCCAAGAAAGTTATTTGAAGGGGAACCACAGATCTTTCAAACACAAAACAAGATCTTTCTGGCTTATGGACCCTCGAACCTGAAGCCTTGCGGCCTGATGGCTAATTAGTAATAAATGAGTAACTAGTAGAGGCTATGGCTACTATCTCCGGAACAATGACTTTGCGTCACGCGTAATTTAAACTGAATATACTACAGTGGAATGTTGGTGGCCTGTCTGGAACTAAATTGCAAGAAATTAAAAATAATTGTGTTGTGAGGGATGTTGTTGTTTTTGTAACCCTAAAGGCCAATATAACAGAAATCACCAAATAAAACAAGATATCAAATTCCTTAATGAAAATAGTAAATGCATAATTTTCCAATGGATTCCATCAGATGTTGGATTAACGGAAACGAAAGTTCAGATATTCAGGCATATTAATGGAACAGAAGAAGAACCTATCCGTCTTGACTCTTTTAGATTTAGTTTGTCTCTCTGCTGTCATTTTATGCACACTTTGGGCTAATTAGACCGGGACCTATAGTTTAACGTGTATTCCGAACCATTAACAAGCATCCATGTTGCCGCCAGGATTGAAACCTGAAGTCTGTAATACCAAAGGCCAAAGCGCTAGCCAATTGGCCATCAGGCCGCCCAATAAAGAAGAAGAAAGTATTTGAACTTACGTTTGCCCTCTTGTAGGGTAATTTGCAATCGATACCATTGTAATAGCTACCATAGCTCCCTCGAATAAGACCTAAATTTTAAAATGATTTGTTACAAGATATCCAACACTCCAGGCCTCAAAAATCTCATTACTACATATAACCTTTATAAATGGTTTATTCATAAACAGCAAAGGCCCTATTTTAAATACAACAATCCCTATTCAACTACCCATTCTTGTCAAATGGTACCCAGAAAGATATTCCTCTCATCCTAAAACGAAATCCTTTTCCCACTTTCGTCCCATATCTTATTAATAATGAATCTAATCAACAGGATGCGATAATAACACATTGCGAATCACTTCCAAACTAAATGGTAACTCCAGCGGAATTAGAATACTCGTCGTTTTCGCTTTACCAGCTGCTGTTCTACATACAAATCTCCAGCCTCGTTTCAAATAACTGATCTTTTAGTGAGTTTTCGTTCGAAGACTTCCTCCGTGGAGGATTGGTGAACGCGAGAGGATCGTTTTCGAATGCAGATGACTCTTTTAAAGCAAGTCACACCTCCACTGCTGGAGGATCTCTTCCCCTTCCCTGGAGATGCGCAATTAATTAGGTCTTCCCGGAGGAGGTGGAAGGAGGTCGTTCCTTCAGGGCCCTACGCTGGCATTCCGCCCGTTTTCATTTGCGACGGATTTGCTTTTAAAATATTATCTTTCGGAGGACGTCTAAGATGGAATTGGATTTGCCCCTCGTTAGTTTTGCTGATGAGAACTGGTCTTATATTGAATGAACATAAAAATTGGAAATTAATTCTTTAATTTCAGTCTTTTATTAAGAAAAGGAGGATGTGTATAATCTATATTTTATGGAAATTTGCAGTATTAATTGAGTTCTTTTTTCTTTTAAAGTTTTTCTTCATTGTAAGGACACTAATAACTGGAATATCGCACTAATATTTCTCTAATTCATTGAAAATTTTGTTAAGTCAATTTAATTTATACTTTTCTCGATCAGGTTTGATTTGTCGCTCTACTGTCATTTTGTGCACGTTTTAAGCTAATTAGACCGGTACGTACAGTTTAACGTAGATTCCGAGCTACTGACAAACATCCATGGCGCGGCCCGGATTCGAGCCTTAAGTCTGTGGTACCAATGGCCAGAGCGCTAACCAATTGACCTACAGGCAACCATACTTTTCTTGAAGAGGTAATTTTACTCGCGTCCGAGATAACCGTAAGGCATGCGTGACTTACTGTTACAATCGTAAGTAACAATAAGTCACATGTGCCTTCTGGGTGGTGTTAAATGAGTAATGACTAGAGGCCATAGCTACTTGCACTCAAAAGATGACTGTGTGCCATCCGAACTTCAAATTGAATATACTACAGGGGAATGCTGAAGTCATGACTAAATTTTGAAGAAATTAAAAATATTTGTGTAAATAGGGATGCTGATGTTCTGGTAATCCTAGAGGCAAATATCACAGAAATAACCAAAATAAAACAAGATATCAAATTCTTTAATAAAAATGATAAATACATCATTTTCCAGTGGATTCCATCACATGTTGGTATGGATGGAAATGAAAGGGTAAGTCTTCTGACAAAAAAAGGAACAGACGAAGTTCCTGGACAGTGTCTTATCCGTTTTGACTCCTTCAGGTTTAGTTGAGACAAGCTAAACATGAAAGAGATGACATTATCCAGGAACTTCGTATGTTCTTTTTCTCCGGTCCATTTTTGCACATTTTGGGCTAATTAGTCCGAGACATACAGTTAAATGGGGATTCCGAATAACACTAACAAACACTCATGCCCCCTTCAGGATTGGAACCTGTGGTACCAAAGGCCAGAGCGCCAGACAATTGGCTATCACGCTACCCGATGATGAAGAAGATTTATCTTACGTTTGCCCTTTTGTAGGATAATTAATAACCATTACTCCACGAATAAGATCTATATTATTATATGATTCGTTGCAAGATATCCAACATACGTGGTCTCAAAAATCTCATTACTATATATATTATTGATGAACAGTTGATTCAAAAAGAGTGGAGACACTATTTTAAATGTAAAAATCCCAATTCAACTATCCATTCTTGTTAAATGTCTTGCTCCCAGAACGATATTCCTCTCATCGTGAAACGAAATCCTTTTCACACTTTCATCCCATCTCTTATTAATAATGAATCTAATCATCGATGCGATAATAACGCAATGCGAGTCGCTTCCAAACTAAATGGTGACTCCAGCGGAATTAGAATACTCGTCGTTTTCGCTTTACGAGCTGCTGCTCTACATACAAATCTCCTGCCTCTTTCCAAATAAGTGATCTTTTAGTGAGTCTTCGCTGGAAAACTTCCTCTGTGGAGGATTGGCGAAGATCGCTTTTGAATGCAGATGACTCTTTCAAAGCGAGTCGCACCTCCACTTCTGGAGGATCTTCCCCCATCCCTGGAGATGTGCAATTGATTAGGTCTTCCCGGACGGAGGTGGAAGGAGGTCATTCCTTCAGGGCCTACGCTGGCTTTTCGCCCGCTTTCATTTGCGACTGATTTGATTTTAAAATATTTCCTTTCGGAGGATGTTTAAGACGGAATTGGATTTGCCCCTCATTAGTTTTGACTGATGAGAACTGATCGTATATTGAATGAACATAGAAATTGGAAATTAATTCTTTAATTTCAGTTACGTTATTAAGAAAAAGTGTATGTTTCTAATCTATATTTAATCAACGTTTTGTAGTTTTTTTATAGTATTGATTCCAGTGTATTTTAAAGGTAAAGTGTGTGTCTTTCGATAAAACTGGTTTCAGGTTCGAGTTCCAGCAGTGCCGAGGATGTTTGTAAAAGTTCGGAATCCACTTTAAACCGTAGGTTCCGGTCTAATATGTGTCTAGAATTGGGTGAAAGGTTGTTCAGCTGTACCACTTAACGAGAAAACATCTTGATAACTGCCAGTAGGTGGACGGCTTTGCCTATCAAGGACAGTTGCTCTAATAAAGAAGATTGGTTTTTTTTGTTGTTCTATGGTCATTTTGTGCACACTTTAGGATAATTAGACCGGGACCTACAGTTTAACGTCGATTCCGAATCCCTCATAAATAACCATGCCACCGTGTACCAAAGGTCAAATCGCTAGTCAATTGGCCCTCAGGCCACCCAATGAAGAAGAAAACGTATTTGAACTTACTTTTGCCTTCTTGTAGGATATTTAGTAATCGCTACTATTGGTCTACGATTAACTCCTAAATTATTACATGGTTTGTTGCAAGATATATAACATTCCAGGTCTCAAATACCCCATTACAACATATTGATGAATGGTTGATTCATAAAGGCACTATTTTAAATAAAACAATCCCAATTCAAGTACCCATTCATGTTAAAGGTCTCCCAGAAAGATATTCCTCTCATCGTAAAACGAAATCCTTTTGATACTTTCATCCCATCGCTTATTAATAATGAATATAATAATCAGGATGCGATAATAACACAATGCGAGTCGCCTCCAAACTAAATGGTAACTCCAGCGGAATTAGAATACTCGTCATTTTCACTTTACGAGCTGCTGCTCTACATATAAATCTCCCGCCTCGTTTTAAATAACTGATCTTTTAGTTGAGTTTTCGCTGGAAGATTTTCTCCATGGAGGATTGGCGAACGAGAGAGGATCGCTTTTGAATGCAAGTGACTCTTTTAGAGCAAGTCGCACCTCCACTTCTGGAGGATCTCGCCCCCTCCCCTGGAGATGTGCAATTAATTAGGTCTTCCCGAAGGAGGTGGAAGGAGGTCGTTCCTCCAGGGCCCTACGCTGGTTTTCCGCCCGCTTTCATTCGCGACTGATTTGCTTTTAAAATATTTCCTTTCGGATGATGTTTAAGATGGAATTCGATTTGCCCCTCGTTAGTTTTGCTGATGAGAACTGATCGTATATTGAGTGAACATAGAAATTGGAAATTAATACTGTAATTTCAGTTACGTTATTATGAAAAAGAGGATATGTACAATCTATATTTAACACGGGTTTGCAATGTTAAATGTTTATTTCAGTGTTTTTTTTTCTTTTAGTTTTCTTCAAGTAGCTGAAGTTTTTCTTCAATGTAAGGACACTAATGATTAGAATATCGCACTAATATTTCTCTAATTCATTGGTAATTTTGTTAAGTCAATTTGTTTACTTTTCTTGATTAGGTTTGCTTTGTCGCTATACGGTTAGTTTGCACACACTTTAGGCTAATTAGACCGGGGCATCAATTTAATGTTGTTTTCGAACCACTCACAAACATCCATGTCACCGCCAATTGGCCATCAGTCTTCCATACTTTTCGTTTACGAAAAGCTCGCAAACGTGACAAGCTTAAGTCGAACTTACTTCCTGGATGGTGCTAAATGAGTAACGACCAGAGGGTATGGCTATTGCCAAGGAAAAATAACCGTGCGCCATCCAATATTTAAATTGAATATACTAAAGTTGAATGCTGGTAATCTGTCTGGAGTTAAATTAAAAAAAATTACGATTTGCGTAGAGAAGGATGTGGATGTTTTGGTAATCCTAGAGGCAAATATCACAGAAAAAAAGAAAATAAAAGAAGATATAAGTCTCTTAATAAAAATGGTAAAGACATCATTTTGCGGTGAGTTCCATCCCATGTTGGATTTGATGGAAACTAACGGGCAGATCTTCTGAGAAAAAAAATGGAACAGAAGAACTCTTAACTCTTTTAAGAGAACTATGCTGGACAAAATTCAGTCATTGTATGTTAGTGAGTTATTATGTAATATCAAAGGAAAAGTTTGGGCTGACTGGAAAAAAGTGAGTGGAAAAACTCTCAAAGAGGCTGTTGCTAATTTTAGAATAAGAACTGGACAAGACTGCCTGGCCCAAATTCTGGTCAAAATAGGGATTGTGAACTTGGATATATGTGTTTTATGTAAGACAGAGAAAATGAATAAGCCCTATCTATCGTTTGCTCGGGGCTGGACTCTCAGAATGGTGATTTGTGGTATTTATTGGAGGCCAAAGAAAACATGTCGTTAAAAATTTATTGACGTTTTTAAATTTTTCTCCTTAGGACATTTAACTTATTTTAAACTGTTTTTAAAGTCTTTTGATCGTTTTTATTAAGAATATCTGGTCTTTTCCCTTTGAAATTTTGATTTGTTTATATGTTTTTTTTTATTTCTACTGTCAGTGGCCAAATTTGTATGAATTGAGTTCTAATAAATCCATAGATAACAATAACAACAACAATTTTTTTACTGCTTCTTTTTGTTTTCTCTTCCATCAAGTAATTATTTGGTAGGACTTATAGAAATCTGATCCTCATTGTTTTATACGTAAAGAAATTAGGAAAATACTTATGCATCCAATTCAATCATATAGAAATAGTGATAAACTTGTCTGAACGTATTCCAGACCAAGAAGAGTTCTTGGTCTGGAATATGTTAAGACAAGTTTATGAAATTATTGGCAAACTCTTTCAGGTCATCATAAACAAAAAAAAAAAATCACATTTGAATTTCATTAAGAGGCATGAGATTAAATAAAAAACACGACTTTGCGTTTTTTATATCTTCGTGATAGTAGTGTGTGAAATGTGGTTACAAACAGAAAGGTCTAGAAAAATGTGGAAGTGAAGTAATGCTTTCATGGGCATATAAGATTACTATCATCCATTTGTTCCAAGTGTTGATGCCAAAGTGTCCTGAGCGTCGATTTATAACAATCACTATTGAGTTTGCTCGTCTCTCAAGGCTGCAGTTCTTGAATAAAGAGATAGTGAAATCGTATGGTGAATAAACAATACCATTAAACCACGAGTGAGAAATAATGCAAAAAATGTGTAGTTAAAGATTTAGTTTCAATCTTAAAGATATTCTAGCTAATTGGAGACCAAACAAGTGACCGTTTCCTCGAAACAGATTGATTTAAATGTTGCTAATGTAAAAATTTGAGCAATGATTAATATTTATTTCAATTCACGAAAAGCAAAATACAAAGGAATAAACTTCACGACCAGTTTAGAGACATACCGTATTCTCTCCCTCTGTGATTTTAATTCAATGGATAATGTACTGGTGCCATAGGTTTAAGGATTGAATCCCGGTGATGCCATGGATGTTTGTAGTGGTTCCGTAGTATTAGAATTAGCTTTATACAGTTGATCCCGGTTTCATATGACTACTACGATTACTACTATACCACACCACATCACTGTGCCTAGAGCTTTGTTACCGTTTGGGAATGATGTGGGTGAGAAAAGTCTGACTGTGATCCGTGGCGCTCTTACAGTGATATGAAACCGGGACCTAATCTTAAAGTGGATTCCTAATAACTTCAAACATCCATAGCACGGTCGGGACTCAAACTCGAACTGTGTGGCATCGAGCGCTAAACACTCGGTCATTCAGGCCCATGGCTTCATATGACTGTAGAGTGTTGGGTATAGTAACTGCACGATAATAATCACTGACAATATAGCACCGCACCGTAATGGCACTGACAACCCTATCCCGTAAAAAAGAAAACATCTCCTGTCTCGAAATCTGCCAATACGCAGACAGCCTTGGCCAACCATGCGGCTGCTGTGATGAAGAAGAAAATGTATAACCACGACAACAACGACAATAATTTCTATAAATATTTTATTAACGCAAGAAATATCTGATAAATTTTAATCAAAACTATTTTTTAGGTAAATTTTATAATATTAATACTTTTTTTGTTTAGAATGATATATTTTAATCATATTCACAGAAGAATTTTGAGCAGTGAGCAAAATAACTTTATTTATTTTTTTTATCCCATATCCGAATTTAATGAAATATTATATTTGTTTATTCAAGTAAATTTAATAAGGAAAAAATATTCACGAACTTTTAAAAGAAATATAGAAAATTTTCATAAAATACTATTAATACAAAATAAATAAATAAATAAACTAAAAATTTCATTATGCAATATGATTGAATGCATGCCAAAAATAATTCTTTATCGAAAAGAACTTCGCCTTGGAGAATTTTTAATATCAACGAAGAAAGAGATTTTATATAGTTACGGAATTAAAGTATAAAATAATTCAAAAATCATGGCATTGAAAGAAAATATACAAATGATTACAGAATATTTGTAAGAAAACTCCTTTTCAGAATACCAACGTAATTACATTCCTTTATGCATTCAAATATTATGAAATCAATGATAGAATCATTTGCAAAGAATTAATAAGATTGCAAGAAAAATGCAAAAAAATAATCTTCCAACTAACTAGAATATAAAAAAAATTTTATTGTTAAAATCAAATATTAATATATAATTACCCACGCAAATGGAATTTGAATTTTTGAAATTTTTATATTAAAAATAGTATTTTTTATATCCGTGGAATCAAAAGATTAACAAAAGGAACGATACACATAAATATTTAATTTATTCCATGATAATAAATAATAAATAAATGTGAGGATATATAAAAATAATTCGTAATTAAAAAAAATTTTAAAAAAATTATCATTTTTATAATTTCAAAAATATTTTGTTAAAAAAATTATGATTTTGATTCATTTATAAATTTATAAATATTTATTGTATTTAAATAAATACAATTAGATTACTTATGTATTTAATATTACATTGGGACTCATTTTATTTAATCGCTCATTTGCTATCAAAGACTTCTTTAATAGAAAAAAATAGTAAAGTTTTTTCTTAAGATTTAATTTCGCGACAGATAAAAAATTATAATCCTGTAATTTTCTGCCTATACTAGACCTATACCATCTACAAGAAGAGGGCCACTTTTAGGGTCATGGGAACATTTTATTTACATGCATTACATGCTCATGCACATGCACATTTTTATTATATATATATATTTATATATACACACGCGCACAAATAGAGAGCACTGGGCTATTATACAAAGAAATGAAAATTAAAAATATAAATTTCATCAGAAGTGCACGACTAAATCACAAGTACAGTTTCCTTCAAAGTCGAAGATTTTTTCAGACTTCTCGAGTCTACGTCGAATCCCAAAGCATGTTGTCTGCGACAGACCTTAATTATCACATGTCGTGATAAGGGCTCACTTTGGAAACAGGCGGAAACTCCAGCCTATTCAGTCACTTCAGAGAAAAAGAGATAAACAACACTCTTTGTCGACTCGCCGCAGAACTGTCTTTTTTACTCTACAAATATCCCTTTTAGAAAATCTGTCAAGAAGGAGGGCCAGCTTCCTTCACTTCTCATAGGAGTAGACATTTTCTCAGCCCCACGGTTATCTCCAATCACGATGCAGCAACTCATGATGTAGTTCATATCCCATCTGTAATTGTTTCGACCTGTGAAGGTCGAATAGAAATCGCTTCTTTCATGATGTATCTTTATCCAGGACATTGATTATCTGTTATCATATTTGAGTGACATGTTGTTCTTATTAGAATAAAACACTAATTGAATGTAATATAAATATCCACTATACTGCTTATCTGTTGTCAGATTTGAGTGATGTGTTATTATTATGCACTTGTTTGCGAATATGCATTCTTTTTCCCTGGGAACAAAAATGCTATATCTCTTCGCACAGAAAAATTGTTACAATGTTAAGTTAATTTCATTCAATTAACAATAATTTGTTACTACATTTATATTATTTTCAGTCGTACAATTAAAATTAAAAAAATCCCAAAACATAATCTTTGAATAATTCGCTTTACGAGTGAAATACATAATTGATATTTTTATTCTATTTATTTATTCTTAATTAGTTTCCGGAATTTATTTTCCTTCTATTGAAAATAAAAATAATAATCTTCCTTAAAAAGTACCACTTCGCTCAGATCAGAATTCCTTTCCCAATTCAGGAGTCTACTTTCAGATGGGGAATAAAAAAAAAAAAAAAATATCCGCTTCAATTCCGATCCCCCTGAAAAATCAGAAAACTCACCACCAATCTTCTGCTTCTTCGTGCTCTTTTGTGGAAAAGCAGCCTTAAATATGCAATTTCATATTCACTCGCATTTTTATTTTTATGTTTTTTTCTTCCTTCCTTCTCAAGGAAGGAACTGCCCAATGTGGGAGAAATCATATTATCATTCCCTCGCCCTCAAATAAATCCCACGCGACAATTTTTTTTCCTCTAACCGCAAGGGCAGAAAAAATCCCCCCCCTTTTTTTAAGCGGTTCGAAATGCCGTCTACGTTCCTCAACCGTCTTCCCCATCGAAGTTATTCATACAAATATTAAAAACTCAACTCCTTAACCCTCGCAGGTATTTACTTTTCTGACATTTTAAATATTTTCGGTTTTCATGTTTCTCTCGGTATTTTTTATTGATTTTCTTGCTTTTTTTCATTCTCTCTTCTTCTTTTTGCCATGCAAATAAGTCGGACAGACTTCTTTCCTCCCCATTTTGGAAAATGCCTTTTAATTTACCATCTTGTTTAATATTCATTGGATATACAAAAGTCCCCGAGTCCGTAGAGGGAATAAATTCTATTGAATAACACAAAAGAATTTTTGAAAATCTTCCCTTCTTTTTAAAAGTTTGGGGAAAATAAACACGTTATTTATGGATTTAAGAATTCCCCCGTATTGCCAACATTGCTTTAAAAAATGTTTTTATTCAATGTATTGTTTAAATACAGCTTGGTGTTGGATTTCAGGTATGATATGGTAGCATATTTCCCATGAGAAGAGAAATAGCGTTTCAGAATGTAATTTTTAATGAGTGCATAATAACAATCTATCCCTCAAATCTGACAGCAGAAAAGCAGTATAGTGGATATTTATACTACAGTATTTAAACAAAACATTAAATAAAAATATTTTTTTAAAGCAATGTTGTCAAAATGGTGAAATTCTTAAATCCATAAATAATATGTTTATTTTTGCCAATCCCTACAATGTCAAATTAATTTCTTTTAATTAATAATCTTATACTACATTTTATTATTTTCAGTTGAAGAATTGCCATTAAAAAGTCACATAATCAACATAATCTTCGAATAATTTGCATTGCGAGTGAAATAATACATAATTGAGATTTTTATTTTATTTATTTATTCTTAATTAGTTTCCGGAATTTATTTGCCTTCTATTGAAAATAAAAAAACAATCTCCCTAAAAAAGAACCACTTCGCTCGGATAAGAATTCCATTTCCAATTCATGAGTCTACTTTCAGAGGGGGAATAAAAAAAAAAAAAAAAAAACGTTTCAATTCCGATCCCCATCAAAAATTTTCTCTTTCTGCTCTTTTATGGAAAAGCAGTCTTATATATGCAATTTTAAATTCACTCATCATTCAGACAATCGCTAATTTCATGATGTATCATTATCCACGACACTGATTATCTGCTTTAAAAATAGAATGACAGGTTGGTCTCATTAGAACAAGACACTAATTGCATGTAGTATAAATATCCACGATACTGCTTTTCTGCTGTCAGATTTGAGTGATAGGTTGTTATTATGCACTTGTTAAAAAATGTGCATTCTTTTTCCCCTGGGAACGAAATACTATATCTCTTTCCTTGTAAAAATTGTTACAGTATCAAATTAATTTCTTTCAATTAATAATAAAGATAATACTATATTTATATTATTTTCATTTGAAGAATTATTATTAAAAAGTCACAAAACATAATCTTTGAATAATTCGCATTACGAGTGAAATACATAATTGAGATTCTTATTTTATTTATTTATTCTTAATTAGTTTCTCAAAATTATTTTCCTTCTAATAATAATAAAAAAAAACCCTTCCTTAAAAATAACCACTTCGCTCGGATCAGAATTCCTTTTCCAATTCATGAGTCTACTTTCAGATGGGGAATTAAAAAAAAAAAAAATATCCGCTTCAATTCCGATCCCCTCAAAAATCAGAAAACTCACCACCAACCTTCTGCTTCTTCGTGCTCTTTTGTGGAAAAGCAGCCTTAAATATGCAATTTCATATTCACTCGCATTTTTATTTTTATGTTTTTTTATCTTCCTTCCTTCTCAAGGAAGGAACTGCCCAATGTGGGAGAAATCATATTATCATTCCCTCGCCCTCAAATAAATCCCACGCGACAATTTTTTTTCCCTAACCGCAAGGGCAGAAAAAATTTCCCTTCCCCCTTTTTTTAAGCGGTTCGAAATGCCGTCTACATTCTTCTTCCCTCCGAAGTTATGCATACAAATATTAAAAACTCAACTCCTTAACCCTCGCAGGTATTTACTTTTCTGACATTTTAAATATTTTCGGTTTTCATATTTCTTCTCTCTCCTGGTATTTTTTTATTGATTTTCTTTCTTGTTTTTCATTCTCTATTGTCTCTTTTTACCATGCAATTAAGTCAGACAGACTTCTGGTCCCCCGTTTTAGAGAAAAGGCCTTTTAATTTACCATCTTGTTTAATATTCATTGGATATACAAAAGCCCCCGAGTCCGTAGAGGGAATAAATTCTATTGAATAACACAAAAGAATTTTGAAATTCTTCCGTCCTTTTTAAAAGTTCGGGGAAAAATAAAGACATTATTTATGGATTTAAGAATTCCATCGTTTTGCCAATATTGCTTTAAAAAAGTGTTTTGTTTAAATTCTGCTTGGTGTTAGGATTTCAGGTATGATATTGTAGTATTTAGCATTGATATATTGGAGTATAGAGCATTTTTGTTTCCAGGGGAAAGGAATGTGTATCTTTAACAAGTGCATAATAACAACTTATCACTCTAATCGTAGCATCTTGATTATTTATCCTACATGCAATTGGCGTTTTGTTCTAAGGACTACAACCGGTCATTCAAATCTGACATCAGATAATCAGCATCATGGATAATGATACATCATGAAATTAGCGATTGTCTATTCAACCATCAAAGGTCGAAACAATTACACATGGGATATGGACTACGTCCTGAGTTGTTGCATAGTGATTGGTGATAGGGCTGAGGAAGTGTCGACTCCAAGCAGAAATAAAGGAAATTGAACCTTTTTTCTTGACGAAAATTTTTCGAGAAGGAGAGGAATAGTGTTTTGTAATGAGTTGCCAAGAAGTGTTTTCTTTTTCAATGAAGGGATTGAATAGGTTGGAACCTGTAAATCTTCCGTGGAGACAGTGGTACAATGTTAAATTAATTTATTTTATTGTATAATAATTTGTTATTATATCTATATTATGTTCAGTCGCAGAATTGCCATTAGAAAGTCGCAAATCATAATCGTTGAATAATTCGTTTTAAGAGTGAAATGCATAATTGATATTTTTCTTCTATTTATTTATTCTTAATTAGTTTCCGGAATTTATTTGCTTTCTATTTAAAAAAAAAATCTTCCTTATAAGGAATCACGTCGCTCCGATCAGAATTCCTTTGCCGATTCCTGAGTCTGCTTTCAGATGGGGAATAAAAAATAAAAAAATATCCACTTCAATTCCGATCCCCCTCAAAAATCAGAAAACTCACCACCAATCTTCTCTTTTGTGGAAAAGCAGCCTTAAATATGCAATTTCATATTCACTCGCATTTTTATTTTTATGTTTTTTTCTTTCTTTCTCAAGGAACTGCCCAATGTGGGAGAAATCATATTATCATTCCCTCGCCCTCAAATAAATCCCACACGACAATTTTTTTTCCTTAACCGCAAGGGCAGAAAAAATTTCCTTCCCCCTTTTTTTAAGCGGTTCGAAATGCCGTCTACGTTCCTCAACCCTCTTCCCCATCGAAGTTATGCATACAAATATTAAAAACTCAACTCCTTAACCCTTGCAGGTATTTACTTTTCAGACATTTTAAATATTTTCGGTTTTCACATTTCTTCTCTCTCTTGGTATTTTTTTTTATTGATTTTCTTTCTTTTTTTCATTCTCTATTCTTCTTTTTACCATGCAAATAAGTCGGACAGACTTCTGGTCCCCCGTTTTAGGGAAAAGGCCCTTTAATTTATCATCTTGTTTAATATTCATTGGATATACAAAAGGCTGCTAGTCCGTAGAGGGAATAAATTCTATTGAATAACACAAAAGAATTTTGAAAATCTTCCCTCCTTTTTTAAAAGTTCGGGGAAAAATAAACACATTATTTATGGATATAAGAATTCCATCGTTTTGCCAACATTGCTTTAAAAAAGTTTTTTTTTTAATATTTTGTTTAAATACTGTTTGATGTTAGGATTTGAGGTGTGATATTCTAGATTTTTTCCTACGAGAAGAAATATTCATACATTTCAGAAAGTATAATCTTTAATAAGTGCATAATAACAAACTATATCTGAAATAATCTGACTGCAGATAAGCAGTATCGTGGATATTTATACTACATGCAATTAGTGTTTTGTTCTATTGCGAACAATCTCACTCAAATCTGACAGCAGATAATCAGTGTCATGGAATCAGCAATTTTCTGTTGGATCTACAAAGGTAGAAACAACTACAGATGGGATAAGGAATACGTCATGAGTTGTTGTATCGGGGTTGGTGATAGACCAAGGGTTGAGTAAGTGGCGACTCCAATGGGAAGTGAAAGAAGCTGAGCAGATTTTTTTTCTAAAAGAAAGGTTTTTGGAGAAGGAGAGAAAGAGTGTTCTGCGACGAGTCGACAAAAATTGTTGTCTTTTTCTTTGAAGTGACTGAATAGGCAGGAGATTCCATCTGTATTTAAAGTGAGGTTCTTGTGGTTTCGTGTATTCCGCCGTGTGATAATGTAAGCTCTGGGTGCATTAGATTCGTCGTAGACTCGAGAATTCTGAAAATCTCCGTCCTTTGAGGGAACTGCACTTGTAAATCAATTGATATCTTTAATTTTAATTTTTTTTTGTAAATAATAATTTGTAATAACCCAGATTTCTGTATATATATATCGAAATTAAAGTGCTCCCATAAACCTAAAAGTGGTCCTTTACTTGAAGCCGTTATAGGCCGAGAAGTTACAATATTAATTTTTTTTGTTAACATGTTGCCATATTATGAAAAATATTTACATAACATAGTAATTAATTTAATTTTATAAAATATTTTCCTTAGCATTTGTTTCCTTCATTAAAATTTAATAACGCCAAACCTTGAATAAAATTACATTAATTTTATTAGTTATTTGTCTTTGGGAGAAATATAACTGAAATGTTATGAAAAGTATAAAAAGAAACTTATCTTAAAGAGAACCCTGTTATTATATTACAGTATTTTTAAGACACTCCATTTAAAAATTGTCTTGGCTTTTTTTCTAGTTTCAAAATTAATTATGTATCATATTCCAATTTATTGTTGTGATTTCTTTGTTTATAATATAATTATATTTCAACAGTAATTATGTTGCATTTTTTTAAATTTATTTTCTGTTAAGTTTTTTCTAGCTTATGGTACTTTGCTTTGCTTTATGATGAATCACTTAATTAGCTAATATCTTCGGAATAAAAATTCTTTAAGAGATTCATTTTACCATTCAATTATCTCGTTATTTTGTATTTGTATTAACTCTTCGTGCTTTTTAATATTATTTTAATAAAATGTAAGTGATCTTAATCAATGAGGTAAGTAAATTAATTTTAGTTTTATTGTGAAACATATATTATTTCTCCGTATTTCATGTTTAAATTAAAAGTTCTTTTCTTTTTCATATTTTTCATTTTATCATCAGTTCATCTTATGTGCAAATCGAATATCCATGATTAAAAAAGAAAAACCTGCCATATCACGAAAAATAATTACTAATTGTTTTCAATGTTCTTGAAAAATCAAGGTTTCCTCCTTTCTCAAAAACTTTGTTTTGTCTTTTTTGAGTGTAATTTAACAAAATAGGAAACAATTGTGTATGTTTCTGTTTCTTAACACTTCTGGGTTGATGATGTTTTACAATGAATGGTACATATACCTTTCACATTTTCTATAGAATTATTAAATATTTAATCTAGTTTTTTTTTCATTTATTTTTAAAATTTTCATTTGTTTATTAAATCTAATACTTTTCAAACAGTTTTGTCTTATATTGCACCTAATTGTGAATAGGTACAATAACTCTTTTCAATTTTAGTAGAATCACTAAAAAAATATCACAACAGTTCTTTTCTTTTCCTTCCAAACATATAAATATATTTAAAAGCTTAATCTGTGAGAAGAAGATAATTGTACAGAAATAATTTTGCAGATATTTTGTTCAATTAATTGCAGATGAATCATTTCTATAAAACTAAATTTTTATTAATCAATCTCAACTAATTTTTTTTCATTTATTTTTAAAATGTTCGTTTAATAATCAATTAAAGGTGAATCATTTCAATAAAATAAATTTGTTATTAACATATCTTATCTATTTTTTCCATTTATTTAAAAAAAAAATTTAATTTTTTAATAATCAGTTAAAGACGGATCATTTCAATAAAACCAATTTTTTATTGACCAATCTCATCTAATTTTTTCATTTATTTTTAAAATGTTTGTTTAATTTGTTTTAAAAATCAAACCGACTGTTTTGAAATAATTATGTACTGATTGATACGGTATATAATCATACTGCGTAAAAATTATGTATATTTCTATGAAAATTCCTAATCATTTTATTCCTTAAAGATCTTTTATTTTTATTCTACAAATGCAATCTTTGTCAAGGAATATATATATTTTTGCAAGAATTTTATGTTTTTTAATATTCTTAAACAAACATGCTTATGCAAACCGTACAATTCCATAAAATATACCATTCCTACTTAATAATATTTCATTGCAGAGTATAAATAATACGTTTAATTAGAGAAACAAGAGCTGAAAATTTTACCACTTTCTCGAAAAATTTTTCGAAATCAAGAGCACTTTCCTTCCTCCATCCAACACTTAATGAAGCATAACTCGTTTTAATGATGTTCTTTTTTTTTCCGCATGATCTTTCGCACTACATCTCTACGAATCCAAACAGGAGATGAGATCATTAGAGCAGATCTTGGATCTACTTCTTAATTCTCGGAGTTTAAAGTAAACACACTTTTCTTCGCCAATTAGGCTGCATTTTTTCCCATGTTCTTGAATCAACTTAGAAAGGAAAACTTAGAGCGGATCCACTTGAACGAATCGTTATCTCTTTTCGCCGGAAGAGGGCGTTAGCTTTGTTAGCGACGTGAATCAGCCGGGTGGATCATCATCAGGGAAAGTTGCTGTTGTGAAGTGTTTCGTTAATGTTGCAGGATTATTTCCTGTTTATTCAAATAAGGCGAAATTTAATACAATACACCAAGGAAATTTATAATGAACGTTATTAAGTAAATTACAACAATGATTAAACAAGTAATCATAATTAAAAAAGCAATTTAAATTTTACATGTAATTTCAAATTGTTTGGTAAAGATATTAATAAGTAATTATTTTGTTAATTTTACTTATATTTGAAATTTATTATTATTATTTTTTAAAAACCTTTCCTTTTAAAGATAGATTAACTCTTTATGTAATTCTGTAAATACTTGATGAAAAATTAGCAACAAATCTGGTGATATATTTCCCAAAATTTAATGAATAAAATGGTACATTATTGATCTGTTCTATATTCTTGGACTTGTACCAAATGAACTGTTCCCATAAGAAATAAAGCGGAAATAATTAATTCGTCCCCATGATAAAATCTTATTTTTATTGGCCTATTATATTTTGATGGGTTGTACAAAACAGTTTAAACACTATATTAAAATACAATAACACAAAAACAGTTATATGAAATACATAAATGAAAATTTAATGTTTTCTTTCTGTTTTTTCTCTATTTGGATCTGGTTGAAGATAATCAAATTTGACTTTTACTAAAAATCTGTACTCCTGTTTTTCCTCAGAATATTTGGCAATTCAATCTCCAAGCAATGCTATTACGTCTTGTTTGGACTTTCGGTTTAGTACTTCTTTGCAAGGTTTTTGACATTCATTCACTTGGCAACGGGCTTTTGACACGGGATTTGCATTTTTAAAAAAATGTCGTATACCAAATTAAATTTTTCTCGTTCTAATGCAGACTTATACCGAGTTACTGTTTCGTTTTAAAGTTTTCTGCTATTTATTGCGAGGAAACAGCTAGTTTTTCTAGAAGCTACTCCAGTTATTATATATTATATTTTGATTTTTCAAGTTTGGATTAATTATATTTATTGCCTTTTCATAAACTTTTTTCCATAATTGAATAAAAAAAAGCGAAATAACATTTCTTTGTCTTCTTATTCAATTTAATGATATGATAATGTTTTCATGGTAAAATACGATTGGCTGACACATAATTTGTAACTGCTTTTGGCACTTATGAATAGAAGAAGGGAATTAAATATAAAATTAAATTTTATAGAAAAGATCAAAAGTAAATTTATTAAAAAATCAAATGAGAGAATCATATAATATTTTAAAAACTGGAGATTTATGTAGGAGATGTATTTATGTTATTTATAAAGATTTATGTAGAAACTGGAATGCTGCGAGAATAAAAATTGAGATGAAAAAGTTAAATTTTTTTCTTTTTTGATTGTTGGTGAAGCTAAAAAGAAATAGTTTCTTCTGATTTGTTATTGAGGTAACACATTGTATATAACTGGACATATAATCTCCAAAGTTTTTGCTGTTATATGTTTTAATGTATCTTTCAGTTTGGACCAAAGAATTTGAAATCAGTTCGAGTTCAAAATTCATCTTAGATCGGCCACGAGTTATGAATATGATGAAGATAATTTTCTGGATCTTTAGATTTGAAGAAGAAGGAACAATTCTGTCTCGCAGTTGTTGCTAACCTTATAGTCGCAAGAGGGACAGGAACATCTGCATTTAATGTGAAAAGGTAATGTATCTTAATAAACAAAATTTTGATGCAAGAATATTATTCTTGTGTATTCCTCTTATCCGACTGCAGAAATGGACCCAATTGCATTGGCCAATAAAACATATTATCAAGAACTGATTTCACAGACGAGTCCAGTTTACGTAAGAGAGTGCTTCCAATCACATTTTGATTGAAGAGAAACACCAGTTATAAAATGTTGAAAACACAATTATGGAACTGCACTGGGATCTTTTGGGTGGCCTCATTGACAGTTATTGTTACTTCTTGAGTTACATGTGAGAAATTCTGACCGCTGGAAGTTATTGGGACAAGGTACTTGATTCGTTTGTAAGACATTGCTGCTATTATAAATTATAATTTCTTTCTAATAAATGAAATTTATCTATCTCACCAAGCTGATTTCGTTCGTCGATCTACGGTCATTTATTGCACTCTTTAGGTTACTTAAACATGGACTTAAAGTTTAACGTGGACTTTGATTCACTGACAAATATTCATGTTATCGCCACAACTAGAACCTGAATCCGGAGGTTCTAAAGGACAAAGCGCTGGCCAATTGATCATCACGCCGCGCTCACCAACTCGAGTTTGTCGACAAATGTTTTGAGGATCTAGGCATGAAACGAATAGTTGAACCAGCTCGATTCCCCAATTTTATCTAGCATCTTTGGATTAGTCTCGGAAGACAGGGGACTTCTTTCAGTCCTCCACCAGGGTCTCTAAATGAGCTGCGACTAGGATTTCTTCAAGTACTGCCTTTGTTTCCCATTCCATCTACGACTTTTTTTTGTTCAAAAACTTACCACCAGTACAGAAATAATATACTGCGAGGTGATGCTTCAATAAAATCGGTAATATTTTGAAAAAAAATGTCCTGCTCTGAAAATCGGAATATTAATTAATTACAGAACAGTTTATTCCGAATCACCTTTTAGCGTTTGAATTTGTTTATAAGTTCAATACAAAATAAAAAGATACCGTTCTTTAACTTTAGAGACCAGCGTATCAAATCATGTTCTTCCAAATTTATTTCACAACAAAACAAAATAAATAAACAGTATAAAGCTTGCAATTCTATTCAGTTCATATGAATAGTTCTATTGAGTTTATGATTTATCAACGTATTTATAAAATTCATTAATCAATAATTGTAGTAAAGTGCCATAAGAAATCCGCTCTAAAACGAATTTCCTATTCACGAAGAACAATAAAAGCCATTCAAAATTCTATTTTTATAACAATGTTAAAAAACTCCTCTTTGAAAAATGCATAATTATCATAAATATTTTTTAAGGGAATATCCATTGGAATTATAAATTAAAAAAACTATTTTTAAAGATATACATACAACTAATAAAAATAAACATGCCCCTCAGTTCAAAAATGCGAATATTTGATTAGTCCGTAATGCAAGAAGGAGAAAAAATAATAATTCAATATCTTTCCGGTCGATTTAGATTTGAAAGAATTTTTAGAATGTATTCATCCGGGCGAAAAATTGTTCTTTCAAAAAGAACCTTCCCAATAATCCTTATGCTTAAAGAAATAGAAAAGGTGATTAACAACATGTCTTCTCTCCGTGCAAAAAGAAAAGAGATGTTTTAATCCAGAATTCAGTTCTCCTAAATTTGAGCTTTGATATTTAATTTAACTAGGAAATCTGGGGAACAAGACGTATTAATTAGAACTCTTTTATTCTAATTTTTTTTCGAATTTCTTTTTCTTGTTCTTGGAGCTGCAACATTTTGCTGCGAGGCGAGTTTAGTTGTCCTCCTCCGTAAGTTAACAGTTCTTGAAGGTGTAAGAATATAAGTGGATTTAATTTTTAAGCCTCTTTGTTAAGAACAAAGTTTTAAGAAGTAGAAGAAGGAAGACTTCATTCGGCTTTTAATTTCTGAAAGCTTTTGTAATTTTCATTGGTTCGAAATTTCTTTTTCTTTAATTCCGGGAAAACTACAAGGGAGACTTCCCTTACCCTGCTTAATCCAATTAGAGAACGGTTGTGTCTCTGAGATAGTTTATTTTCCTCCCCGAGGTATTTCTGCACTTTGACAAGTGAAAAGTTATCTACATAAATGTTTTAAAATGTCTCAGAGAGCTTCTTTTCTTTTGCTCGTCGTTTATGAAAAGAAAGAATAAAATCTTGGTATGATTTGTATCATTATACTTAATACTGATGTTGAATGAAAGATATCTCAGATCATATTAGATGCAAATCTGTTTCATTTTTATGCAACAAATCCGATGATTCGAGAACATATTTATCTTAATCTTCTGTAATATCTGATTAATTTTGGTAAAATATTTATGTCCGATATTTTATTTGGATGCGCTTACAAATGGGCATCCAAATAATGGGCAACGAATAAATGTGAAATATAAGAAATCTGATTTTCCAGCCAATTTTTTTGCCAATACAGAGGAGTACAGCAAATTTGCAGATAGAATTATTTGAAAAGCCAGACTTTTAAGTGTTATGAATAGTCTTGGATTAAAAAACAAACAAATTCAATTGTCAATTATTTATTGTTCTTGTTCATAGTTCTTTTACAGTGACGCAATGAATATGCAGATAGATTGAAAATTTTTTGAAAGTCAACGCAATCTGCTTTATTTTTTGTTATGTGATTATTAAGTTTTGATAAACTTTGATTATTTTCTTTTTAAAGATAAATAATTTGAAAAATTCTTAATTTTTTCCAAAAAATATAAAAGTAATAGCTCTATTTATGATTCAACAGACCGACTCGTATCTCAGTGGCAACGTCTACCGCTGTTCGGCATTAGAGCTAAGGTTCAATCAACTGACGGCTTTGTTATAGACATGCTTCAAAGGACGAGGAGACTCGATGGCTTTTGTGATGCTCAGCATTTTGCCTCATTAATTGGACTACCTGGTAGGATTTTTCCGGGTTTTCTCTCATACAATACGCCTATGCGCGGTAATTCCCCCCGGAAGGTACTGTCCTCCTTCAGCGACACAGAACCAATCAAGAAGTCTTCCTACGGGTGCTCCATCACAACAGAAGCTGCCCCCCCCCTTTCACTCCTTCCATAAAACACACAGATTCATGGACTTGGTTTAGATGTTATTCAAGTGGGCTAATAAACAAGTTCAGCCAAATATATACTAATAATTAAAGAAGAAGAAATATTTTAACAAATTAGAGATTAAACATCAACACAATAAATGATCTACTAATCCAAGAATAATTTTCTATAAAATGCAATGATTTATTTAAAACAATGAAAATATTATCGATAATTTTAAAAGTTTAAAGAACCATCAATAATATTTTCCTATTATGCTACTTAATTAGTGAAAGATGCCTTTCCCTTCAAGATAAAGAATCACTTCACGAAATTATCCTTGTAAGGAACATAACTAGGTCTTTTCGCCAAAATTCCTTTCCAGTTATATGGTGAACTGACTATGTGGATAAGAAAAGAAACGGTTGAGATAAACTGGAAAGGATAACATCATCTGTTCCATTTCGTGTCATCTGACTGTCTCAATAAGGAACAGCCCATACTGATCTTGTCTCTCTTCCGTGCTGGATGTCCTGGTACATGAAGACAGTGTCCTGTTGGAGTCATTTAAAAGCTAAAAACATTCAAGAGAAGGTATGTGAGGGGGCTTCGACAAAAGAAGATGAACTATTCGATAAACTATCTCTCCTTTTCTTCGAAAAGTTTTACATTGATAAATGAGCCGCCATCAGAGAACAGAACAGAAGCAATTGAACGAGGCATTCAATGGACGAAAAGGACCAAATAAAAAGAAAGAAAGATCCACCTCCACCCATGTCTATCTGGAAGATGGCCAAAGAAGTTTCTTCTCTGGGTAGAACTTTCATTTTATTTTTTTTTAAAAAATATATGTGAAGGATAAATTTTTTTTTTCTTCTTTTCTTCCCAGTAAAAATAAAGAACAAGAGTAGAGAATTCTTTGCAGTTAATCTGAAAGAAGCACTTTGTCAAAGGTTGTGCTATCAAAAAATGTGAAGGAGTTGGCGATTAAAAGTACAAGTGCCGATCGAAATGGGAATAATCGTTTGGCAGAAGAAGTGTGAGAATGTTTTAGGTGGTGTCCACTTTTCTTGATGATTCATTTCTTTTCAGGATTTAGTGAGAAGTTGGAGAATTTTATTAATTGATCGTGGGAAGGACATTTACAGAAAGCGTTTTTGGATCATCAATTCTGAAAAGAGTTTAAAAGATAAAATATATATATATATATATATATATATATAAAACCTACATAGTAAAGTACATAATAGTAATAAATATGTCTACTCTGAGTGGTCACTTGAGCAATGATGCGAATCGGAATTTAATGAAATTATTGATGAATGATGCTTGTGGTCAATACTAGTAGTCGTTTCGAGGCATTCTATTTATCATTTTGTTTTTATTATTAAAAATGTTATTACGAATAATGTTTATATGTCTATTAATCTATATCTATATCTATATATATCTATTTATTTATCTATCTATCTATATATATACATAATATTTATAAATATTATTGTGCTATATTATTAGGTAATACTTATAAATAGTATGAAATATTTTTATGGAATTACTGAGGAATAATACATGAGGACAATACTAGTAGACCTTTCGAGGAATTCTATTTATTATTCCGTTTTTAATATTAAAAGCATTATTACGAATAATGTTTATATATATATATATATATATATATACATATCTAAATATTAAAATAATTATTTTCTTAAATTTCTGTAATATCTAATTAATTATTGTAATATATTCATGACCTTAACTTTTAGAGACCAGCGTACCAATTATATTCTACCAAATTCTGTTTACAATAAAACAAAATAAACAAACAGTATAAAGCTCGATTAATTCTATTCAGTTTATATGAGCAATTCTATAAAGTTAATTATTTATCAATATATTTATAAAATTCATTCATCAAAAAATGACTTATCGAATTTTCTGGTAAAATGTCCTAAAAATTCCGCTCTAAAAGGAATCTCCTATTCATGAAAAACAATAAAACTCCTACACATTTCAATTGTTGCAACAATATCACAAAAAAATGTCCTCTTTGAAAAATGCATAATCGTCATCAATATTTTTTAGCGGAATATCCCTTGGATTGTTCAATTTGAAAAAAAAAAATTTTTTTAATATATAGATACAGCTAATAAAGATAAACATGCCCCTCTATTGAAAAATGCGAATATTTGATTAGTAAATTATGTAAGGAGAAAAAAAGAATAATTCAATATCTTTCCGCTCGATTTAGATTTGAAAGAATTTTTAGAATGTATTCTTCCGGGCGAAAAATTGTTCTTTCAAAAAGAACCTTCCGAATAATCCTGCTTAAAGAAATAGAAAAGGTGATTAACAACATGTCTTCTCTCCGTGCAAGAAGAAAAGAGATGTTTTAATCTAGAATTCAGGTCTCCAAAATTTGAGCTTTGATATTTAATTGAACTAGGAAATCTGGGGAACAAGACGTATTAATTAGAACTCATTTATTCTAATTTTTTTTTTTCGAATTTCTTTTTGTCGTTCTTGGAGCTGCAACATTTTGCTGCCAGGCGAGTTTAGTTGCCCTCCTCCTTAAGTTGACAGTTCCTGAAGGTGTAAGAATATAAGTCGATTTAGTTTTCATGCCTCTTGTTAAGAACAAAGTTTAAGAAGAAGAAGAAAGACTTCATTCGGCTTTTAATTTCTGAAAGCTTTTGTAATTTTTATTGGTTCGCAATTTCTTTTTCTTTTAATTCCGGGAAAACTTCGAGGAAGACTTCCCTTATCCTTCTTAATCCAATTAGAGAACGGTTGTGCCTCTGAGATAGTTTATTTTCTTTTCGGAGGTATTTCTGCACTTTGACAAGTGAAAACTTATCTACTTAAACGTTTTAAAATGTCACAGAGAGCTTCTTTCCTTCGTCGTTTACGAAAAGAAATGATAAAATCTTGTTATGATTTGTATTATTATACTTAATAATGCTGTTGGATGAAAGATATCGCAGATCATATTAAATGCAAATCTATTTCATTTTTATGCAACAAATCCGAAGATTCGGGAACATATTTAAATATTAAAATCATTATTTTCTTAATCTTCTGTAATATCTGATTAATTTTGATAAAATATTCATGTCCCATATTTTATTTGGAAGTTCTTAAAAATGGTCATCCCAATACAAATAAATGTGAAACATAGGAAAATTGATATTAAAATAATTTAATAACAATAAAAATTTCACATAATAAAGAATAAATTTAACTAAACAATAAAATGGTTGTTAGGGAAAAGTATTGTTTGTAGTGACACAAATAATATTTATTGCATTGTATTGCTTGTATTATGTTACAATATGTGTCCCTAGACACAAATTGTGATTATTGTAAATGAAAAATGCTTATCTTATTAAATAATACAAATTATAACTTATATATAAATTAAATTAAAATTAATCGGGATGAGTGCATGATTATTCATAATAATGACATTGTTGAGAATGTCAACTAAAATACGCTATAACAGAGGGTGATGTTCGCATGCTTTTGTAAGACTGAATATTCTAACAAATTAGAGAATAAACATAAATTATTAACATTAATTAAAAATTAATTATTTTAGGATTACTAGATCATTTATACTAGCTTAAATGATCTACTAATCCTAAAACAATTTCCTATGAAAACCAATGATTTATTTAAAACCGGGACTTTATAAATTGAACAAATCATTAAATTTTCTCTGTTTTTATAATGAATTGTCAATAAATTTTCCATTTATGTTACCTGATTAATGAAGAAGGTCAAGAGAAAGAATTAGTTCATGAACTTATCTTTGTAAGAACATAACCATAACATAACATTTTCTCCAAAATTCCTTTCCAGTTACATGTTAACTACGTGGATATAAGAAAAGAAATGGTTGTGATTATCTGGAAAGGATAACATCGTCTCTTTCATTTCGTGTCATCTGACTGTCTCGATAAGGAACAGCCTTCTGTGATCTTATCTCTCTTCTGTGCTGGATGTCCTGGTACATGAAGACAGTGTCCTGTCGGAGTCATTTAAAAACTCGACACATTTAAGAGGAGGTATGTGAGGGGGCTTCAACAAAAGAAGACGAACTATTCGATAAACTATCTCTCCTACTCTTCGAAAAGTTTTACATTGATAAATGAGCCGCCATCAGAGAACAGAACAGAAGCAATTGAACGAGGCATTCAATGGACGAAAAGGACCAAATAAAAAGAAAGAAAGATCCACCTCCACCCACGTCTTGCTGGAAGAAGGCCAAAGAAGTTTCTTCTCTCTGTGTGGAACTTTTATTTTATTTTTTAAAAAAAATACATGTGAAGGATAACTTTATTTTTTTTCCCGTCGTTTCTTCCCGGCAAAAAATAAAGAACAAGAGAGAATTGTTTGCAGTTAATCTGAAAGAACCACTCTGTCATAGGTTGTGCTATCAAAAAATGGGAAGGAGTTGGCGATTAAAAGTACGAGTGCCGATCGAAATGGGAATAATCGTTTGGCAGAAGAAGTGGGAGAATGTTTTAGGTGGTGTCCACTTTGCCTGGATGATTTATTTCTTTTCGGGATTTTGGGAAAAGTGAGAGAATTTTATTCATCGATCGTGGATAGGACATTTACTACACGCGTTTATGGATGAGCAATTCGAACAAAAATTTAAATGTATATATATATGCAAATCGAAATGTAATGGAATTATTGAGGAATGATCCTTGAGGTCAATACTAGTAGTCATTTCTGGGAATTCTATTAATTATTTTGCTTTTAATATTAAAAACTTTATTACGATAATGTTATCTAAATATCTACATCTACTATCTCTCTATATATAACTTTTTCATGTTGTAGATAATGGTAATATTTCGATTCTGAATGGTCACTTCAGGAGTGATGCTTGAGTTCAATACTTGTAGTGTTTTTGAGAATTTCAATTTATTATTTTATTTATTAATATTAAATCATTATTACAAAAAATGTTGATAAATAATATGCTGTTTGTAAAAGAAACATTCTTTTTTAAATAGTTATGGATTTACAAGTTTGATTTAATATCCACAGTTTATCAACATATTGATTTTTCTGTTTATATTAAAAACGTATTTGATAAATTTCAATTGATTTAAGGATTTTATTTTTCGTATTTGTGAAAATCTATTTGTTTAGTTATCAGTTCTTTATTATTTTTAAGAGGTTATAAAGATAATTTTTTTCATAACATCTCATTAAGAAATACTAACAATAACTAAAAAAAATACTCACTAAAAAATACTACTCAATTTAGAAATTAATCAATTAGCTATCATCTCATTTTAAAAAACGACAGAGGATATACAAATGTAATTTTATAATCTGTTCAAGCATTGCTATAAATAGACTTTGTGAATACATAAATAATCGTATTAGTTAATTAATTTTATAATATATTAGAATGAGTGAACTATTCATTCTAAATAGAGAAAGAACAATCAGTATGGGTTTCAGACTATTAGGATGTCTATTTATAATTAAACAAACAAAGAATAAAACTATAAGATAACATAAAAACAATTGGAAAAACTATTAGATAACTATTACAATAAATTATTTACTTTTATTCGGTTAGAGAGAGTTTTCTTTTTCTGCCAAATACATTACAATTCTCATAGTCCTATATATAAACAGAATTTATCATCATAACTGCTGGTGTTATGAAGAGATTTATTGAACATTTTATGTTGTTTATAGTAAAAAAGATTAACTTTTCAATAAAACCATCCGGATATTACGAATAGAAGATTTTTTAATATTTATTATTGCTGTCAGAAACACTAAAATATCATGTTGAACGATTTCACCCCCGCTTTGTTTTACAATTACTTTTATTTAATGACTTGTTATATTTGAAAAAAAAAAAAACGTTATTTTTCTTGAAAAAGGCTTTTAATTTCTAATATTTAATTTTTAACTTTTTGAAAGACTATCAAATAAACATAGGTCAAAATAATTGATAGTCAATATATTTTTTCTCATTATTTTTTATTTTATCAGATATACATTCCAATTTTAATCATACCTTATTTAATACGGAATTCTTTGATTCCCCCATCAAAAAACTAATTAGTAAATTGATTAGTAAATTTTCAATATCCTATGTCAGAGACAGATATCAAATATTAACAAAAAAAGAAGCCTTTTTTTCTGTTTTATAGTTGCAGTATGAAAAAAACCTATAACTTTCCCAGTTTTATATCTTCGACAGAAATAAAAGCAGAATCGTGTTCATGATTACATAGAGTCGCTGGTGTTTGCAGCTACTTTGACCTTTGAAGTCAAAATGTATTGGAAAACGATTAATCAACTGTATGTTTTTGAAAGATTGCCATTCAGGAGTGTATTATCGAAAAGTAAACCATTTATGTATTTATTCTTTTTGTTCTCATCGCAAAAATCTTGCACAGAATTTTTCGTTTGATGTCGCGTGCTTTTTTGACACTGTAAGGTACTTTTAAAAAATAATTTAACTGGCTAATTACCGTCTTCCTATTCTTTTGTTTATGCATCACATAAAGCATTAAATTTTCTAATAATTTATCCTGTCGGGCCACTACTCCTTACTTCATGCAGTCAATCTAATGTAATTTGTAATATAAATGAATCTTATTTCATTAAGTGGTAAAATTATATCGACTTAATTAATTTGGATAAAGGAGAATCTCCCATGATCACCATTTAATTTGTGCTCTTTATAAGGAATGATATTAACTTAAAAAATTATTATAAATGCTTATATATTTTATTTTACTGTTTAAAATCTATTAGACTGGACTCTGACTTACAACAGAGAGATGATTTATGTATTCTTTACTCGAGGGGCAGAGAATGCATGGCCATCACACGGACTTTTACTAGGGTGCTACTTTAAAGTTTTAACCTAAGATCATTTAACTTGTTTTTAACAGTTTTTAAGATTCTTTGGACATTTTTGTTGAGAATGTCTCGTATTTTCCCTTCGTAATTTTGATTTTTTTATATGTTCTTTTTTTTTCTACAGCAAGTGGCCAAATTTGTATAGACTGAATTCCAATAAAGCCATAGGTATCAACAAATACAACATAATAATAATAGTAGCAAGTGCTATGCAATTGTTCGTTTTATAACTATAAACTGACACTTTTTTTCGAAAAAATTTCGAAAAGGTCAGCAAAATACTACAAAGAGTTGCAATATATCAATAAACTATTATACCAATTTTTGTTCTATTTTACACTTCTTTGATGAAACATCCCTTTCTCCCATTCTTTTAAAAATCTTTTGGTATGCAGCAATGCTATTTGGTATGCTGTTCTCGAGCGTAAACAAATACCCACAGTAATTTTTCTTCAAGGGAAATCAAACGCGAAAGCAGTATGATCGTGTACAGAGCAACCTCAACCCCACGCTCTACTTTGTCGCATAAGCAAAGATATTACATTTATTTAGATTCCCCTACCAAAATAAGCAATATAACCGAAAACCCTCATAAATCTCCGCACCCGCGCCTAGAGTTCCTTTTCATTAGACAAGCACAATTTATGGGAAGGGGGATCTGTGTGCTTAAAGCGCGCCAAACTGCGTTCCAATTTGCTTATGCTAATTCGACTTTTAAGATGCCAACGCGCCAGATCCCGTGACAAAGGGCGATCATTCTAGAACTGTGATGATCATCCCAGACTGATGATGAGGGAAAGGAAATGATGATTGGAGTTCAATTTCGTGTAAAAGAGGTCAATTAAATCGTTCTTCGTCATCAGTAAGCGAAACGAGTCCAATTGCAGCTTCTGGAATAGATATCTCTCTCGCGTTTGGAGCCATTTTCCATTTTCTGGAATGATCGATGGATTCGCTTTGTGATTCCATTTAGCGATTCGTTGAACTGGTCATTGATGAGGAGTCCTTATTTTAATTGAGTGGAGGATCAGTATATAGGAAGAGGATGAAAGGAGTGATGGTTTGGGTGTGAATGGAAGGGGTCTTGCTTTAGAATGGGAATATATAGTAGGTGGATAATGGAGTGAAATGATAATGCATATTTCTGTCATCAAATGGGGAAATTGGAACTGTCACTAGCAAAATGATGTTCATCTTTAAATTTGTGTTATTTACATAATAGGATTCCAGTCACTAATTGGCGATAGTTTCTTGACAAGTTTCTAATTTAGTTTCAAAATTCTAACTAACTCTCTGACACGTTTAAGCTTTCTTATTTGATTTTATAACTGCATTAAATGGAAGACTAATAATTCCTGTTAAGTTTTAAAATAATCCTCGAGCTGTTTTGAAATGGTCCATGTGCACATCGTTCCTAGTAATAAACTATTATTTTACAATTAGAAACAAAATACAAAATTCGTACATGTTTATGTAAAAAACTTAATATTCACAAACAAAATTTGATCACTGAAGCTTTTACAGTAAATGTCTGTAAGCAACACATATTAAATGGTTACAAACGGGCCATTTGCAACATTCATGGGCTTGAATGGCCGAATGATTAGCGCTCTGGCGCTAGGTGGCACATGTTTCGGGTTCGAGTGTCGTCGGTGATACGGATATTTGTAGAGATTTGGACTCTACTTTAAGCCTTAGGTCCCTATCTGATATGACTGTAAAGAGTTGGGCTTAAGGCTGTCAACACTAGCCCGTAAAATATCAGCTAGTCGGAGTCATGACAGACTACCTACGGGTGTTCCATCGCAGCATAAGCTGCCCCTTTCCCCTCTTTCCGTTGGACCACATGGGTTCTTGGGCGTTGCTGACTACCAAGTGGGATAAGGAACAACATCAATACAACACGCACCATTCACAATATGTGTACTATTTGTCTAAAAAAACAACAAAAAAATTTTTAAATAAAAATATTTTATGAATTACTGAAAAAATTCTAATATAAATAAAATTAATGATCAAAAACGTCTAATGTTCAGTTTTTATCTATAATTTTTGATTATTAGTCTGATTAATAATCTTGTTCAACGTTAATTCCATTCTCAACTCTGTCCCAATGCTAAAATATCACATTTTGGCATAGTCATAAATTTCTATGAAATTAATTTTGCTTTAAACAATTACATTCAATTGCTTTGTTCTAAATCCCTGTCGAAATATTTAATTACGGTTGCAATCCACAGAATCCAATTGATGAAATATCGACATGATTTTCAATACTGTCTAATATCAGTGAAATTCAATACGCTCACCGCTATTTTTACAAGCTTTATTATCACGACTTTACTACATATATCTCTATTTGATTAATTGACACCCATTCATTTTATTTTCTCTGAAAAAAATGAGAGAAGGAGACACAACAAAGAGATATGAACCCAACTTCCCACTATTAATATCTCTTTATGAATTACTCCCAAGGTGTCGAATCCAGAACAATAAATTGATGGCTGGATCCCTCTAAAAATTAATACTGCAGTACAAGCATGGATGAAGGCGAAGTATTCAAGTGATGAAAGAGATGAATCGCCTTCACTTATAGTAAAACCGATAGATACTCCTCAGAGAAGACCACTCTCAAAAACAACTTCTGAATTCTTATTGAAACTTGAGTTAGATGATAGTTTTGATTTTGACGTCCTTGTTTAGCACAAAATAAACCCCCAACATTTTACTAGAAGAGATAATAACTAAAGAAAAGAAATAATATTCAAAATACATTTTTTTCGTGAAAAATAAATTGTGTCTATTTGTCGGATTCATAAAGTTTTTTTTTCTATAAAGACAGTTATTCCGTATCTCATTTTATCTCTCGTATCTCATTTTAACTCTTGCATATCATTTTATCATTTGAATTTGTTTGTAAATTCAATCGAAATAAATTTATCTAGTTAATTAACTTTTAGAGACCAGCGTATCAATTATATTCTACCAAAATGTTTTTCTCAACAAAGCCAAATAAATGTTTAATTCAGTTCAGTAATTCTATTCAGTTGATATGAGTAATTCTATTGAGTTCATTATTCATCAACATATTTATAAAATTCATTCATCAAAAAATTACTTTTCTGGTAAAGTGCTTTAAAAATTCCGTTCTAAAACGAATCTTCTATCAATCGAGAAAAATAAAAAGTTTTATAATTCACTTTTTGCAACAATGTTACAAAAACTCCTCTTTGAAGAATGCAAAATTATCGTGAATGTTTTTTTAAGGGAATATCCGTTGTGATGATAAATTTGAAAAAAAAAAATATTTTTAAATATATAGATACAGCTAATAAAAATAAATATGCTTCTTTGTTGAAAAATGCGAATATTTGATTAGTCCATTATGCAAGAAGAAAAAAAAAAATAATAATATACCGATATCTTTCCGGTCGATTTAGATTTGAAAGAATTTTTAGAATGTATTCTTCCGGGCGAAAAATTGCTCTTTCAAAAAGAACCTTCCGAGTAATCCTTATGCTTAAAGAAATAGAAAAGGTGATTAACAACATGTCTTCTCTCCGTGCAAGAAGAAAAGAGATGTTTTAATCTGGAATTCAGTTCTCCTAAATTTGTGCTTTGATATTTAATTGAACTAGGAAATCTGGGGGAACAAGACGTATTAATTCGAACGCATTTATTCAAATTTTTTTTTTCGAATTTCTTTTTCTCGTTCTTGTTCTGGAACTGCAACATTTTGCTGCGAGGCGAGTTTAGTTGTCCTCCTCTTGAAGTTGACAGTTCTTGAAGGTGTAAGAATATAATTGGATTTAGTTTTCAAGCCTCTTTGTTAAGAACAAAGTGTTAAGAAGAAGAAGCAAGACTTCATTCGGCTTTTAATTTCTGAAAGCTTTTGTAATTTTTATTGGTTCGAAATATCTTTTTCTTTTAAATCCGGGGAAAACTTCAAGGAAGACTTCCCTTATCCTTCTTAATCCAATTAGAGAACGGTTGTGTCTCTGAGATAGTTTATTTTCCTCCCCCTGATATTTCTGCGCTTTGACAAGTGAAAAGTTATCTACTTAAATGTTTTAAAATGTCACAGAGAACTTCTTTCTTTTGCTCGTCGTTTACGAAAAGAAAGAACAAAATCTTGTTATGAATTGTATTAGTATACTTAATAAATCCAACGGCCGTACCATGCTGAATATACCGGTTCTCGTTAGATCACCGAAGGCATCATGGGCGGTCAGTATGGGTGGGTGACCACCTGGGAACACTGCGTGCCGTTGGCAAATTTGGGACCTGAATGGCCGAGTATCTGGCGCTCTGGCGCTCGGTGTCACAGGTTTCGGGTACGAATCCCGGCGGTGCCATGGATGTTTTTGGTGGTTCGGAATCCACTTTAAGCCGTAGGTCCCGGTCTTCTATGATTGTAAGAGCGTCACGGAGCAAAAGTCAGGCTTTACCTATCCATCACAACAGAAGCTGCTTCCTTCCCTTCAATCATGAGTCCAAATCTGGGCTTGGCCAGCCAAGAGGGATAAGAAACAACAACAACAACATACTTAATAATGTTGTGGAATCAACGATATCGCAGATCGTATTATATGCAAATCTGTTTCCTTTTTATGCAACAAATCCTAAGATTCGAGAAGATATTTAAATATTAAGATCGTTCTTTCCTTAATTTTCATCATGCCCGACGTTTTATTTGGATGCGCGTAAATTTGTGTGTCCAAATAAAATGTCGAATAAATAAATGGGAAGCATAGGTTAACTGATTTTCAAATATTTTCAAATTAGTTAACAATAAAAATTTCAGATAATTGAAAAAATTTAACTAAAATGTTTGATAGGAAAAAACACATAATGTTATTATTGTAAATCAAAAAGACTTATTTTATTAAATAATCCAAATCATAAGATACATAAATTAAATTAAAGCAAATAATGATATATGCATGATTATTCATAATCATTCATTGTTTAGAATGCCAACTAAAATACGCTATAACATACTACAACGGGTGTTGTTTACATACTGTGTTTTAAAGGACTAGGAGACTCGATGACGTTTGTGATGTTCAGCATCTCTCCTCGTGAGTTGAGCTACCTAGTGGGAGTTTTCCACTTATATGCGGGATAGTTCTCCACTCAAAATCTTCACGGAAGGCATTGCCCTCCTTCAGTCAGACTTCTTCCCATCACAACAGATGCTGTCCCCTTCCTTTCCCTCCTTCCATGAGAACACGCGGGTTCTTGGACTTAATGTAGATGTTGCAGTCGTAGAAGTAAAATAAGAAACAACATGATTCAGCAAAATGTTAACTAACCCCAAAAATTAGATACAAAGAATATTCTAGCAAATTAGAGACTAAACATAAAAATTAGCATAAATGATCTACTAACCCTAAAATAATTTTCCATAAAAATCAATAATTTATTTAAAAACCCTGAAAATATTATTGATTACTTTTATATGTTAGAAAAACCAATAAATTTTCTCCGTTTTTTTTAAAGAATTGTCGATAAAATTTTTCTATTAAGTTACTTAATTAATGAAAAATGTCCATTACTTCAAAAGAAAGAAGTAGTTGATAAAATTATTCTTGTAAGGAACATAACCAAGTACTTTCACCAAAATTCCTTTCCAGTTACATGTTGAACTGACTATGTGGATAAGAAAAGAAATGCTTATGATTATTTGGAAAGGATAACATCATCTGTTTCATTTCGTGTCATCTGACTGTCTCGATAAGGAACAGCCTTCCCTGAACAGCCAGTCCTGGTACATAAAGACAGTGTGCTGCCGATGTCATTTAAAAACTCGACACATTTGAGAGGAGGGCTTCGACAAAAGAAGACGAACTATTCGATAAACTATCTCTCCTTCTCTTCGAAAAGTTTTACATTGATAAATGAGCCGCCATCAGAGAACAGAACAGAAGCAATTGAACGAGACATTCAATGGACGAAAAGGACCAAATAAAAAGAAAGAAAGATCCAACTCCACCCACGTCTTGCTGGAAGAAGGCCAAAGAAGTTTCTTCTCTGTGTAGAACTTTTATTTTATTTTGTTAAAAAAATTTATGTGAAGGATAAATTTCTTTTTCTTCTTCTTTTCTTTCCACCAAGAGTAAAGAACGAGAGAGAAGTCTTTGCAGTTAATCTGAAAGAACCACTCTGTCATAGGTTCTGCTATCAAAAAATGGGAAGGAGTTGGCGATTAAAAGTACGAGTGCCGATCGAAGTGGGAATAATCGTTTGGCAGAAGAAGTGTGAGAATGTTTTAGGTGGTGTCCACTTTTCTTGGATGATTCATTTCTTTTCAGGATTTTGAGAGAAGTTGGAGAATTTTATTCATCGATCGTGGGCAGGACATTTACTGAATCCCTTTATGGATCATCAATTCGAAAAGAGTTTAATATATATATAACTTTTTCATTATGTAGATAATAGTACCATTTAGATTCTGCATGGCCACTTGAGAAACGATGCGAATCGGAATTTAATGAAATTATTGGGGAATGATGCTTGAGGTCAATATTAGTAGTCATTTCAAGGAATTCTATTAATTATTTTTGTTTTTATTATTAAAAACATTATTAAGAATAACGTTTATATCTCTCTCTCTCTCTATATATATATATAACTTTTCATGTTCTAGATAATAGTAATAGTGTGATTGTGAATGATCACTTGGGGAACTATGAGAATCGGAATTTTACGGAATTATTGAGTAATGATGAATTGATTTAGAATCTTTTTAGTAAACTGTCTTAAAGATTATGTTCTAAAATAAATTTCCTCTCAATGAAGAACAATTAAAAAACTGTTCATAATTAAATTTCTGCAACAATGTTATAAAAAATTCACTTTGAAAAATGCACAATTATGATATATATTTTTTAAGGGAATATCCGTATGAATGATATATAAAAAAAATATTTTTAAATATATGGATACAGCTAATAAAAATAAACATGCCCTTCTGTTGAAAAATGCGAATATTTGATTAGTCCATTATCCAAGAAGGGGAAAAAAAATAATAATTCAATATCTTTCAGGTCGTTTTAGTTTTGAAAGAATTTTTAGAATGTATTCTTCAGGGCGAAAAATTGTTCTTTCAAAACGAACCTTCCCAGTAATCCTGCTTAAAGAAATAGAAAAGGTGATTAACAACATGTCTTCTCTCCGTGCAAGAAGAAAAGAGATGTTTTAATCTGGAATTCAGTTATCCTAAATTTGAGCTTTGATATTTAATTTAACTAGGAAACCTGGGGAACAAGACGTATTAATTAGAACGCATTTATTCTAATTTTTTTTCGAATTTCTTTTTCTTGTTCTGTTCTGTATCTCTAACATTTTGCTGAGAGGCGAGTTTAGTTGTCCTCCTCTGGAAGTTGACAGTTCTGGAAGGTGTAAGAATATAAGTGGATTTAGTTTTCAAGTATCTTTGTTAAGAACAAAGTTTTAAGAAGAAGAAGAAGAAGGAAGACTTCATTCGGCTTTTAGTTTCTGAAAGCTTTTGTAATTTTTATTGCTTCGAAATTTCTTTTTCTTTTAATTCCGGGAAAACTTCAAGGTAGACTTCTCTTATCCTTCTTAATCCAATTAGAGAACGGTTGTGCCACTGAGATAGCTTATTTTCCTCCCGGAGGTAAGTCTGCGCTTTGACAAGTGAAATGTTATCTACTTAAATGTTTTAAAATGTCAGAGAGAGCTTCTTTTCTTTTGCTCGTCACTTACGAAAAGAAAGAATAAAATCTAGTTAAGATTTGTATTATTATACTTAATACGGATGTTGAATGAAGGATATCGCAGATCGTATTATATGCAAATCTGTTTCATTTTTATGCAGCAAATCCTTAGATTAGAGAACATATTTAAATATTAAGATCATTATTTTCTTGAGCTCCTGTAATATCTTATTAATTTCGGTAAAATATTCATGTCCTACGTTTTATTTGTATGGGCTTAGATATGGCATCCAAATAAAAGGTTGTACAAATAAATGTGAAACATAGATTAACTGATTTTCAAATAACTTAATAATAATAAAAATTTCAGATAATTAAAAAAATAAATTGCACTAAACAATAAAATGCTTAATAGGAAAAAGCATATTATATTATATTATTATAAATAAAAAAGAATTTTCTTATTTTTAAAGATTCCAAATTATATCTTATGTATAAATTAAATTGATACAAATCGGGACATGTGCATGATTACTCATAATTATGACAGTATTTAGAGTATCAACTAAAATACGCTTGGACATGATGCAGAGGGTATTGTTCACATAGTTTTGTTACAACATTGAGCCCCTCCCCCACATAAACTATAACAACCTATATTGCTATATATATAGGTTGTTTTAAATATATGTAAAACTTTATTTTCAGATACGCTCAGTCCATTAACCTCTTGGTATTACTTGGTATCCCTTAGTAATTTTCTCCGGTCCTTGTTAAATTGCAACTTGATTTCCAAGATTAAAGATCCTTTCTTAAAATTTCAAGGTTGATTTTGTTTTCTAATTTAAGGTTGATTTTTTTTGTGTGAGTAAGAGTTAAGAACTTAGAGTAGTGAACTTCTCTTCCACAATCTGAGCTCATCCAATGTTTTGGGCTATTGCTAATACTGCAAGTTTTCAGTTCGAATTATTTGAAAAGCCAAACACAAGGATTAAAAAATAACAAATTTATTTATCTCCCCCCAAAAAATATTTTGGTATTCTTGTTCATAGTTCTTTGACAGTGACGCTATGAACTTGAGGGAAGACTGGTAATTTTTTTTTTTTTGATAGCCAATATAAACTATCAAAAACAATTTAAGAGGAGATATTTTTGTGACGGTCAATATAGTATATGCTATATTTCGAGTGTTGCGATTATTTTCTTTGAAGAATCCTTGTGTTTTTCGAATTTTAAAGCAATGATTTTGTGAAGAACATTTAAGGATTGAAAGTTTGAAGAACTCTTATATATATATTTTTTTAAATATAAGAGTAATAACTCTATTTAAGATTCAACAAAATGTATACTATAAATGCATATTTCTTCTTCATTGGCGTAACAGACCCATATTGGGCCAAGGCAATCTGTCTACTGTCAGATTTCGTGACAGGATATGTATATAGGTATACTACAAATGCAAGATACTATATAGTATAAACATATATATTCTAACAAATTAGAGAATAAACATAAATTGTTAATACTAATTATTTTAGGATTAGTAAATACTAGCATAAATGATGTACTAATCCTAAAATAATTTCCTATAAAAACCAATTATTTATTTAAAACTAGGACAATCATATTTATAACTTTTATAAATTGGACAAATCATTAAATATTCTCAGTTTCTATAATGGAATGTCAATAAATTTTTCCCTTTAGGTTATTTAATTAATGACGAATGTCAAGAGAAAGTATTAGTTCATGAAATTATGCTTATAAAGAACATAACCAGGTTTTTTCTCCAAAATTCCTGACAGGTTACATATTGAACTGTCTATGTGGATAAGAAAAGAAATGGTTGTGATAATCTGGAAAGGATAACATCATCTGTTTCATTTCGTGTCATCTGACTGTCTCGATAAGGAACAGCCTTCTCCGATCTTGTCTCTCTTCTGTGCTGGATGTCTTGGTACATGAAGACAGTATCCTGTCGGAGTCATTTAAAATCTCGACACATTTAAGAGGAGGTATGTGAGGCAGCTTCAACAAAAGAAGACAAACTATTCGATAAACTATCTCTCCTTCTCTTCGAAAAGTTTTACATTGATAAATGAGCCGCCATCAGAGAACAGAACAGAAGCAATTGAACGAGGCATTCAATGGACGAAGAGGACCAAATAAAAAGAAAAAAAGATCCACCTCCCCCCACGTCTTGCTGGGAGAAGGCCAAAGAAGTTTCTTCTCTGTGAAGAACTTTTATTTTATTTTAAAAAAATGTATATGTGAAGGATAAATTTCTTTTTTTTTCCTTCTTTTCTTCGCAGCAAAAATAAAGAAAAAGAGAGAGAATTCTTTGCAGTTAATCTGAAAGAACCACTCTGTCATAGGTTGTGCTATCAAAAAATGGGATGGAGTTGGCGATTAAAAGTACGAGTGCCGATCGAAATGGGAATAATCGTTTGGCAGAAGAAGCGTGAGAATGTTTTAGGTGGTGTCCACTTTGCCTGGATGATTTATTTCTTTTGGGGATTTTGGGAGAAGTTGGAGAATTTTATTCATCGATCGTGGTCAAGACATTTACAAAACGCTTTTATGGATCATCAATTCGAAAAGAGTTTAAAAGATATCAATATATATAAGTGTATAAATATAACTTTTTCATATTGTAGATAACTGTAGTATTTTGATTCTGAATGGTCACTTGGGGAATAATGCGAATCGAAACTTACAAGAATTATTGAGGAATGATGCTTGAGGTCAATACTAGTAGTCGTTTCGAGGAATTCAATTAATTATTTTGTTTTTAATATTAAAAATATTATTACGAATAATGATTATATATATATACATAAGTTATATATTGAAATATATATAATATATAAACAGAGAGAGAGAGAGAGAGATTTATGTATATATAGATATATAAACATTATTCTTAATAATGTTTTTAATATTAAAAAAATAATATATATATATATATATATATATAATATTAAAAACGTTATTACGAATAATGTTTTTCTCCTTTTAGTGATAAATTAGGGACCTATTAATAACATATGATAATTAATATACTGTTTGTAAAAGAAATACACTTTTTAAAATAATCGTGGAGTTACAACTCTGATTTAATACGCACAATATTTCAGCATATTGAGTTTTCTATTTCATATATTAAAAATATATTTGGTAAGTTTCAATAGATTTAGGTTTTTTTTTTCTTATTTATGAAAATCTATGTGCTTAAATTTCAATTCTTTATTAGTCTTAAGAGTTTAAAAAGATATTTTGTTTTCGTAATATTTCATTCAGAAATACTAACAATAATTAAAAGAAATACTCATGAAGAAATACTAATTTATGAATTGCTGTTGTCTCATTTTAAAAAACGACAGAAGACATACGAGTGTAATTTTGTAATCTGTTCAAGTATTACTATAAATAAATTTTGTAAATACATAAATAATTGTATTAGTTACTATAACTAATACAATTATTTATGTATTTACAAAAGCAAGTTGCAGCAATTTTTCACAGTTCTCAAGCGTAAACAAGTTTAATAAACTATTCTAAATAGAGTAAAAACAATTAGAATGTAGTTCAGACTATTAGAATGACTATTTATAATTAAAAAAAACAAAGTATAAAATTTTAAGACACTAAACATCAAAACCATTAGTAAAAATATTAGTTAACGATCAGATTAAATTATTTACTTATATTTGGTTAGATAGATGCTCCTTTTTCTGTAAAATATATTACAATTCTTAAGTCGATATATAGTAGTAAACAGAATTTATTATAGCTGGAAATTTTGAAGAGATTTATTGGATATTTTAGGTTGTATACTGTAAAAAAGATTAACTTTTCAGGAAAACCATCCGGATATTATGAATAGAAGATTTTTTATTTATTTTTACTGTCAGAAACAGTACAATATCATGATGAACGATTTTCATGTCAAAAAAGAAAGTATAAAATTATGTGATTGATCATTTTTGTTGCTAAATCATGCTTTGTTTTACAATTAATTTCATTTAATGGGTGGCTATAGTTGAAATTAACTTTAATTTTTTATGAAAATGGTCTTTAATTTCTGATATTCAATTTTTAACTATTTGAGTGACTATCAAATATCAATCAAGTAAATCATCAATGTATCCATCAATATATATCAATCAAGAAAATCATCCGGATATTAGGAATAGAAGATTTTTTAAAGTATTTATTATTAATGTCAGAAACAGTACAATATCTTGATGAATGATTTTCAATTATGTGCAATTTCAGGTTGAATTGTGTGATTGATCATTTCTGAGGAATAAATCATGCTTTGTTTTACAATTACTTTTATTTAATGATGGTTGTAGTTGAAAATAACTTTATTTTTTAAGACGATTTTTTTAATGAAAAAAGGTTTTAATTCCTGATAGTCAATTTTTAAATATTCAATTAAACGAAGACCAACATAATTGAGATTATGAATATTTTTTTTCCTCGCAGCTTTTTTATTTTATCAGATATGCATTCCAATTTTTATCATACCCTATTTAATACGAAATACTTTAATTCACCAAAAAAAAAAAAAAAAAAAAACTAATTAGTGCATTGATGGAATATTTAATAATCACAAGTCATGGGAATTTTTCAATATCCTTTGTGAGAGACAGGTTTCAAATATTAACAAAAAAAAGAAGTCTTTTTTTTTTGTTTTATAGTTGCAGTATGATTAAAAAAGACGTAACTTTCCCAGTTTTATATCTTCGACAGAATGAAAAGCAGAATCGTGTTCATGATTACATGGAGTCGCCGGTGTTTGCAGCTACTTTGACCTTTGAAGTCAAAATGTATTGGAAAACGATTAATCAACTGCACGTTTTTGAAAGATTGCCATTCAAAAGCGTATTATCGAAAAGTAAACGATTTATGTATTTATTCTGTTTGTTCTCACGAAAAATCTAGTTCAGAATTTTTTGTTTGATGTCACGTGCTTTTTGGGACTGCAACGTACTTTTAAAAAATAATTTAATTAGTTAATTACTTTTACCTTTTCTTTGGCTTATACATCATTAAGTGTTTTAATAAATTCTAATAAATTATTCTGTAGTGCCGCTACACTCTATTTCAAGCAGTAAATCTAATATTATTTGAAATATAAATGAATCTTATTTCAATAAGTGGCAAAATTAAACCGTCATGATTAGTTTGGAGAAAGGAGAAATTCCCATGATTTTATCTGAACATTTTATGAATGAACATTTTATCTGTCCTCTTTATCAGGAATAATTTAAAATGAATATTATTAATATTTTATTTTATTTCTTAAAACTAAAAGATATAAATGTTTTTATATTGCTATTCGTAAGCATAATAATATTATAATAATATGTTGCAATTGATGGAAACAAAAAGACAGATCTTCTTAAAAAAAAAAAAAAAAAAAAAAAAAAAAAAAAACAGAAGTTCCTGGACAGTGTTCTATCTCTCTTAACTCTTATGAGAGAACTATGCAGAATAAAATTAAGTCATCGTATTATAATGAATTGTTATCTAACACTAAATGGGGAAATTGGAACTGTCACTAGCAAAATGATGTACTCTTCCATTACTAATTGACGATAGTCTCTCGACAAATTTCTAATTTAGTTTCAAAATACTAACTACTTTCCTAACATATTTAAACTTTCCTATTAGATTTCCTAACTGCATTAAATGGAAGACATCAATAATTCCGAATTTTGTGCAGTTTTAAAACAATTCTGGTGAATATTGCATTTTATTATTAGAAATAATACAAAAATTTTGCTAGTTTAAGTGAAAATCTTGATTTTTACAAATAAAATACGATACATGAAATTTTTGCAATATATATCTGAAAACATCACACATTATATGGTTACAAACGGGCCATTTAAAACATGCGTGGGCCTGAATGACCGATGGACCAGCGCTCTGGTGCTCGGTACCATACGTTTCAGGTTCAAGTGCCTGCGGTGCCATGGATGATTGTAGTGGTTTGGAATCCACTTTAAGCCGTATGGTCCCTGTCTAATATGACTCTAGGTCTAATATGACCGTTGAGCATTAGGCTGACAACCCTAGCCAGTAAAAAGTCTGCGACTCGGAGCCAAGTCTGACCTCTACCTACGGCTGCTCCATCACAACAGAAGCTGCCCTTTCCCTCTTTCCATGGTACCAAATGGGTTCACGCTTGGTCTAGATGTTGTTGTCTACCAAGTGGTGGTAAGAAACAACAACAACAACACAACAATCACAATATGCATAATATTTTTCTACAAACAACAAGAAATATTTTTTAAATAAAAGCGTTTTATGAATTAGGAAAAAAAATGTAATATAAATATATTTAATGATCAAAATGACGTCTGATGTTCAATATCTATAGTTATTGACTATTAGTCGGATTAATTATCATTAATGCACTTTTCCATGTTAAACGTTAAATCGATTCTTCAGTATGAACTATGCTCCAATGACAAAATATCACATTTTAACAAAGTCATAAATTTTGGTGAAATTAATCCTGCTTTAATCAATTACATTCAATTAATTCGTTCAAAAAATCTGACAAAATATTTAATTATAGTAGCAATCCATAGAATCCAATTGCTGAAATATTGACATGATTTTCAATACTGTCTGATATCAATGAAATTCATACTCTCATTACTTTTTAACAAGCGTTACTATCACAACTTTACTACACATATCTTTATTTGATTAATTGACACCGATTCATTTTATTTTCGGTGAAGGAAAAAAATGGAAGAAGACACAACAAAGAGAGATGAACCCACACTTCCCACTATTAATATCTCTTTATGAATTACTCCCAAGGTGTCGAATCCAGAACAATAAACTGATGGATGGATCCCTCTTAAAATTAATACTGCAGTACAAGCAGGGGTGAAGGCGAAGTATTCAAGTGATGAAAGAGATGAATCACCTTCACTTAGAGTAAAAACCGATAGAAGCTTCTCAAAGAAGATCACTCTCAAAAGCAACTTCTGGAATCTTATTTAAACTTGAGTTAGTTGATAGTTTTGATGTTGGGGTCCTTGTTTTAATAATTTGATCCTAAAAAACCCATTTTCTTCTTCTTGAATATAATAATTTTTAAAAAAGGGTAATGTTCAAATTAAATATTTTCATGAAAATAAGTTGTGGTCTATCTGTCAGATTCATAAAGTTTTGCTCATTTTAAGGCGAAGTAGTCTATTTGTCTAATTCATAAAGTTTTTTTTGGGGGATAAAGACAGTTATTTCGTATCTCATTTTATCTCTCGTATCCCATTTTATCATTTGAATTTGTTTGTAAATTCAATACAAAATAAATTGTTCTAGTTTCATAACTTTTAGAGACCAGCTTATCAATTATATTTTACCAAATTCTTTTCACAACAAAACAAAATAAACAAACAGTATAAAGCCCGAGTAATTCTATTCAGTTGATATGAGTAATTCTATTGAGTTCATAATTTATCAACATATTTATAAAATTCATTAATCAAAAAATTACTTAGCGAATTTTCTGCTAAAGTGCCTTAAAAATTCCTGTCTATAACGGATATCCTATCCATAAAGAACAATAAAAGCCATTCAAAATCAAATTTTTACATCAATGTTACGAACAAATGCCCTCTTTGAAAATTGCATAATCATAATAAAAACACTTTAAAGGAATATCAGTTGGAATAATAAATTTAAGAAAAAAAGTATTTTTAAATATATAGATACAGCTAATAAAAATAAACATGCGCCTCTGTTGAAAAATGTGAATATTTGTTTAGTCCATTGTGGAAGAAGGGGGAGTAATAATTCAATATCTTTACGATCGATTTAGATTTGAAAGAATTTTTAGAATGTATTTTTCCAGGCGAAAAATTTTTCTTTCAAAAAAGAACCTTTCGAGTAATCCTGCCTAAAGAAATAGAAAAGGTGATTAACAACATGCCTTCTCTCCGTGCAGAAAGAAAAGAGATGTTTTAATCTAGAATTCAGTTCTCCTAAATTTGAGCTTTGATATATAATTTAACTAGGAAATCTGGGGAACAAGACGTATTAATTAGAACGCATTTATTCTAATTTTTTTTTCGAATTTCTTTTTCTTCTTCTGTTCTGGAGTTGCAACATTTTGCTGCGAGGCGAGTTTAGTTGTCCTCCTCTGGAAGTTGACAGTTCTCGAAGGTGTAAAAATATAAGTGGATTTAGTTTTCAAGCCTCTTTGTTAAGAACAAAGTTTTAAAAGAAGAAGAATTAAGAATTCATTCGGCTTTTAATTTCTGAAAGCTTTTGTAATTTTTATTGGTTCGAAATTTCTTTTCTTTTAATTCCGGGAAAACTTCAAGGAAGACTTCCCTTATCCTTCTTAATCCAATTAGAGAATGGTTGTGTCTCTGAGATAGTTTATTTTCCTCCCGGAGGTATTTCTGCGCTTTGACAAGTGAAAAGTTATCTACTTAAATGTTTTAAAATGTCTCAGAGAGCTTCTTTTCTTTTGCTCGTCGTATAAGAAAAGAAAGAATTAAATCTTGTTATGATTTTTATTATCATACTTAATAATGATATTGAATGAAGGATATCGCAGATCGTATTATATACAAATCTGTTTCATTCTTATGCAACAAATCCGAAAATTCGAGATCATATTTAAATATTAAGATCATTCTTTTCTTGATCTTCTGTAATATCTTATTAGTTTTGGTAAAATACTCATGTCCGACGTCTTATTTGTATGCGCTTAAATATAGGCATCTTAATAAAATGTCTTAATAAGAAAATATGATTTAAAATGTGAAATATAGGATATATGATTTTCAAATATTTTAAAACAACTAAATAATATTCAAAATTTCAGATGATTAACAAATAAACTTAAAGAATAAAAGGTTTTATAGGTAAAAGCACAGATTGTTATTATTCTAGATCAAAAAGACTTATCTTATTAGATAATCCTAATCATAACTTACATATAAATTAAATTAAAACAAATCGGGATATGTGGCTGATTATTTATAATAATGACATTATTTAGAATGTCTGGTAATACAGAGGGCGCTGTTCACATACTTTTGTAACGACTTTGGCCTTTTTCCCACACTCTATATATGTATCTATCGTACGTATCGTAAGTACGTGTAACTATATAATGTTATTTTCTGACATGTTCAGTCTATTACTCCCTTTGTTAAATTGTTTTATTGCATCTTGATTTCTAAGTTAAACTAGCCTTATTTAAAATGTCAAGGTTGATTTTGTTTCACTCCTCTTCCACAATCTTCCAGCGTTCATCCAATATTTTGGTATATTGCTAATATAGAACAATACAGCAAATTTGAAATTGAATTATTTGAAAAGCCAGACACTTAAGTCCTATAAATAGTCTTGGATTGAAAAAAACAAATTTAATTGTCCTCGAAAAAGATAATTTGTTATACTTGTTCATAGTTCTTTTAGAATGGACAAGAGGGATCTAAAGAAAGATTGAAAATTCTTTCTATAGTCAACACAAACTGCTTTATTTCGAGTCATCTGATTATTTACTTTGATGAACTCTTCGGTTTTTCGAATTTTGAAGCAATAATTTTTGAAGAATTTTTAAAGATTAATAGTTTAAAAAATTATTATATATATATTTTAAAAAAACATAAGAGTATTACCACATTTAAGATTCAGCAGCCCGACTCGTGTCTCAGTGGCAGCGTTCGCCACTGTTCAGCATTAGTACTGAGGTTCAATCCGCTGCCGGCTTTATTGTAGACACTGTTTCAAAAGACGAAGTGACTCGATGGCGTTTGTGAAGTTCACCATCTTCCTTGCGAGTCGGACTACCTGGTGGAAGTTTACCGGGGTTTCTCCCACACCATATGAATAAGCGGGGTAATTCCGCCCTAAAAATCTTCCCGGAAGGCATTGCCCTCCTTCAGCGACGCGGAGCCAAGTCAGACTTCAACCTATGGGTGCTCTATCACAACTGCTCCCTTCCTGTCCTTCCTTCCATGAGAACACGTGGATTATTGGACTTAGTGTAGATGTTGCTGACGATCAAGTGAGATATGAAACAACAACCTTTAGAAAATGTATACTAAAAATTAGATACAAAGAAATATTCTAGCAAATTTGAGATTAAACTTAAAAACCAGCATAAATGATCTACTGATCCTAAAATAATTTCTTATAAAGATCAATAATTTATTTAAAAACCCTGAAAACATTATTGATTACTTTTATATGTTAGACAAATCATTGCATTTTCTCTATTTTTGTAAAAAATTGTCAATATAATTTTTCAATTAAGTTGCTTAATTAACGAATGATCTTCATTACTTCAAGAGAAAGAACTAGTTCATGATATTATTATCCTTGTAGGAAACATAACCTAATCCTTTCGGTAAAATTCCTTTCCAGTTACATGTTGAACTGACTCTGTGGATTAGAAAAGAAATGGTTGTGATTATCTGGAAAGGATAACATCATCTGTTTCATTTCGTGTCATCTGACTGTCTCGATAAGGAACAGCCTTCTCTGATCTTGTCTCTCTTCTTTGCTGGATGACCTGGTACATGAAGACAGTGTCCTGCCGGAGTCATTTAAAAACTCGACACATCCAAGAGGAGGTATGTGAGGGGGGCTTCAACAAAAGAAGACGAACTATTCGATAAACTATCTCTCCTTCTCTTCGAAAAGTTTTACATTGATAAATGAGCCGCCATCAGAGAACAGAACAGAAGCAATTGAACGAGGCATTCAATGGACGAATAGGACCAAATAAAAAGAAAGAAAATCCATCTCCACCCACGTCTTCCTGGAAGAAGGCCAAAGAAGTTTCTTTTCTCTGTGTAGAACTTTTATTTATTTATTTTTTTAAAAATATATGTGAAGGATAAATTTCTTTTTTATTTCTTCTTTTCTTCCCAGCAAAAATAAAGAACGAGAGAGAATTCTTTGCAGTTAATCTGAAAGAACCACTCTGTCATAGGTTCTGCTATCAAAAAATGGGAAGGAGTTGGCGATTAAAAGTACGAGTGCCGATCGAAATGGGAATAATGGTTTGGCACAAGAAGTGTGAGAATGTTTTAGGTGGTGTCCGCTTTGCCTGGATGATTTATTTCTTTTCGGGATTTTGGGAGAAGTTGGAGAATTTTATTCATCGATCGTGGGGTGGACATTTACTGAATCCCTTTATTGACCATCAATTCGAGAAGATAACACACACACAGATATATATATATATATATGTGTGTGTGTGTGTGTATATAAAAATATAATTTTTCATATTGTAGATAATAGTAATATTTTGATTCTGAATGGTCACTTGAGAAAAGATGCGAATCGAAATTTAATAGAATTATTGAGGAATGATGCTTGAGATCAATACTAGTAGTCATTTTAAGGAATTCTATTTATTATCTAATTTTGTAAGAAAACATTATTAAGAATAATTTTTTCTCTCCTTTTGTTGATAAAGGATGGATTTATCAATAACACTACATACGTTGTGTAAAATATGTATATGTTAATTAACATATTTTTTGTAATAAAAATATTCTTTTTAAAATAGTTATGAATATAAGTTTGTTTAATATTCACAGTTTTTCAGCATATTGATTTTTCTATTTATTGCATTAAAAATATATTTGATAAATTTCAATAGATTTAGTATTTTTTTTGTATATATGAAAATTTGTTTGTTTAATTTTCAATTTTATTATTTTTTTGTTATAAAAAGAAAACCTTTTTTCGGTTTTTTTCTTTTTTTCTTTCTTTTTCTTTCTTCTTCTTCATTTTTTTTTTTTTTTTTTTTCTAATATTTCACTAAGAAATACTATAACTAAAAGAAATACTACTCATTTAAGAAATACTATCGTCTCGTTTAAAAAAAAACGACAGAAAACATCATGTGTAATTTTATAATCTGTTCACGTTTTGCTACAATTTATACATAAATAATACATAAATAATTTAATTAATTAATTAATTAATTTTGTAATACTTTCAACTGTTAAAATGAATTATTTATTATTATTTTTAAGACAGATGCTTCTTTTTTTGTAAAATATATTACTATTCTCAAAAGGTCGATATAGTAAACAGAATTTATCATCATAACTGTTGATATTATGAAGAGATTTATTGAACATTTTAGGTTGTTTACTGTGAGAAAGATTAACTTTTCAAGAACATCATCCCTTATATTATGAACAGAAGATTTTTTCAATATTTATTATTAATATCAGAAACAGTACAATATCTTGCTGAATGATTTTCATGGCAATTTCATATGTGATTGATCATTTTTGATGTATCAATCATGCTTTATTTTAAATTTTATTTTATTGAATGCCAAGTTATAGTTGAAAATAACTTTATTATTTTTTTTTTATGAAAAATGCTTTTTATTTCTGACATTCCATTTTTAACCATTGAAAGACTATCAAACATATGTAAACATAATCGATATTATGAATATTTTTTTTCTCACGAGTTTTTTATTTTATCAGATATACATTCCAATTTCTATCATACCCCATTTAATACGAAATTCTTTAATTCTCTGAAAAAAATAATTAATAAATTGATGGAATATTTAAAAATCATAAGTCAAGTGAATTTTTCAATATGCTATGTGAGAGACAGGTATCAAATATTAACAAAAAAAGAAGCCCTTTTTTTCTGTTTTATAGTTCCAGTATGAAAAAAAGACATAACTTTCCCAGTTTTATATCTTCGACAGAAAGAAAAGCAGAATCGTGTTCATGATTACATGGAGTCGCTGGTGTTTGCAGCTACTTCGACCTTTGAAGTCAAAATGTATTGGAAAACGTTTAATCAACTGCATGTTTTTGAAAGATTGCCATTCAGAAGCGTATTATCGAAAAGCAAATGATTTATATATTTATTCTTTTTGTTCTCACGAAAAATCTTGTACAGAATTTTTCATTTGATGACGTTTGGTTCTTTGGACTGCAACGTACTTTAAAAAAATGAGTTAATTAGCTAATTACTGTTTACCTTTTGTTTTATTTATACATCACATAAAACATTAGGTTTTTTAATAAATTCTAATAAATTCTCCTGCCGGGCCATTACACTCTTTTTCAAGTAGTTAGTCTAATATTATTTGAAATATAAATGAATCTTATTTTATTACGTGGTAAAATTATACAGTCTTAATTAGTTTCGATAAAGGAAAATCCACCATGTTCAGCATTTCATTGGTACTCTATATTAGAAATGATCGAAAGTCAATGAATTTTTATTAATATTATATTTACGTATTTTGTTTTATTGTTTAGAAATTAATAGATATAAATGTTTCTATATCGCGAGTCAGGAGACAAGATAAGAATAATAATGATAATAATAATATGTTGGAATTGATGGAAACGAAAGGGCAGATCTTCTGGTAAAAAAGTAGTTCCTGGACTGTGTCCTATCACTTTTGACACTTTTAGGATAACTATAAACGGGCAAAATTAAGTCATGGTATATGGTGAATCTACAATAAGTGGCCAAATTTGTATGGATTGATTTTAAATAAAGTCATAGGTAACAACAGAGGCTGGAGGGCCAGCAAAAACATGTCCTGATCACACGGAATTTTTATTATGGTGCTTCTAGCTTTTTAAATCTTTATCCTTAGAACATTTCACTTGTGTTTAAGACCTTCTAGTCGTTTTTTGTTAATAATGTCTGGCCTTTTTCCTTTGTAATTTTGATTATAAACAACGATTATAAACATTCTGATAAAGTTTTGTTGTTGTTGTTTCTTATCCCACTTGGCTGGCCAAGCTCACGAGCCCATACGTGCTCGTGATTGAAGGGGAAGGAAGCAGCTTCTGTTGTGATGGAGCACCCGTAGGTAGAAGCCTGACTTTTGCTCCGTGACGCTCTTACAGTCATAGGAGAATGGGACCTACAGCTTAAAGTGGATTCCGAACCACTACAAACATCCATGGCACCGCCGGGATTCGAACCCGAAACCTGTGGCACCGAGCGCCAGAGCGCTAGACACTCGGCCATTCAGGTTCCAAATTTGCCAACGGCACTGATAAAGTTTTAAATGCTTTAACGTTTAAATGTTTTTAACGATTATAAACGTTTTGATTATAAGCATTTTTTTTATTCTACAGTAAGTGGCCAAATTTATATGGTTTGAGTTTCAATAAAGCCATAGGTAACAACGATAAAACATAATAATAATAATAGTGAGTGTTATATATAATTGTAGGCTTTATAAATGCCAACTTACACTTTTTACGAAAAGTACAAAAATACTGCAAAGAGGTTCAATGTATTGATGGACTATTATATCAATTTTTGCTCTATTTCACTCTTCTTCGATGAAAGGGATGTTTCATCCACTCTCAAAAATCTTTTGCTATGCAGCAATTTTTCACTGTTCTCAAGCGTAAACAAATCCTCACAGTCATTTCTCTTCAAGGATATAAAACGCGAAAGCAGAATGATCGAGAACAGAGCAACCTCAACCCCACGCCCTACTCTGCCGCATCAGCAAAGGGATCACATTTATTTAGATGCTCCTACCAAAATAAGCAATACCCCTCCCCCCTTCCATCCTTCTTACGCCTACTCGGAAGAAGAACCGAACCGAAAACCCTCATAAATCTCCGCACCCGCGCCTCGAGTTCCCTTTCATTAGACAAGCACAATTTATGGGAAGGCGGCTCTGTGTGCTTAAAGCGCGCCAAACTGCGTTCCAATTTGCTTATGCTAATTCGACTTTTAAGATGCCAACGCGCCAGATCCCGTGACAAAGGTCGATCATTCTAGAACTGTGATGATCATCGCAGACTAATGATGAGAGAAAGGAAATGGTGATTGGAGTTCAATTTCGTGTAAAAGAGGTCAATTAAGTCCTTCTTCGTCATCAGTAAGCGGAACGAGTCCGATTGCAGCTTCTGGAATAGATATCCTTCACGAGTTTGGTGCCATTTTCCATTTTCTGGAATGATTGATGGATTCATTCTGCAATTCCATTTAGCGATTCGTTGAACTGGTCATTGATGCGGAGTCCTTATTTTAATTGAGTGGTGGATCAGTATATAGGGAGATGATGAAACGAGTTATGGTTTGGGTGTGAATGGAATGGTTCTTGCTTAAGAATGGGAATATAGTGGGTGGATAATGGAGTGAAATGATAATGCATATTTCTCTCATCAAATGGGGAAATTGGAACTGTCACTAACAAAATGATGTTCGGTTTTAAATTTGTGTTATTTAGATAATACTCTTCCAGTCACTAATTGGCGATAGTTTCGCGCCAAGGGGCTAATTTAGTTTCAAAATACTAATTACTTCGCTATCATACTTAAACTTTCAGATTAGCTATAATAACGACATTAAATGGTAGAATTTAACAAATTTTGTTTAGTTTTTAATTAATCCTTGCGAATATTGATCCTTATTACAAACTATCATTTTACAATTAGAAGCAAAATACAAACTTTTTACATGTTTAATTAAAAATCTTAATATTTACAAACAAAAAAAAATCTTAATATCACTTAAATGTTTACAACAAATGTCTGTAAGCAACACATATTATATAATTACGAAAGGGCCATTTACAACATTCATGGGCCTGAATGGCCTAGTGACTAGCGCTCTGGCGCTCAGTGCCACAGGTTTTCGGGCTCGAGCGCCAGCAGTACCATGGATGTTTGTAGTGTGTGCGAAATGCACTTTAAGCCGTAGGTCCCTGTCTAATACGGCTGTAGAGCTTTGGGCTGACAAAATTATCTCGTAAAAAAGTCATCGATTCAGAGCCAAGTTAGACTTCTACCTACGGGTGCTCCATCACAACAGAAGCGTCCCCCTTTCCCACTTTCCATGGTACCACATGGATTCCGGGGCTTGGTCTAGATGTTGCTGTCTACCAAGTGGAACAAGAAACAACAATACACCACACAATATGTGTACTATTTGTCTACAAAACAAGAAAAAAAATTTAAGTTAAAATATTTTATGAATTATGAAAAAAATTAATATAAATATATAAATATATTTAATGTTAATAATGACATTTAATTTTTAATTTTTATCTACATTTATTTATTTGGTCTGATTAATTATCATTAATGCATTTTTTTCGTGTTAAACGTTAAATCGATTCAGAACTATGCTCCAATGATAAAATATCTCATTTTGGCAAAGCCATAAATTTCATTGAAATTAAACCTGCTTTAATTAATTACATTCAATTAATTTGTTCGAAAAACCTGACAAAATATTTAATTACAGTTGCAATCCATAGAATCCAATTCCTGAAATATCGACAAGATTTTCAATACTGTCGATACTAATATCAATGAAATTCAAAACTCTTACCCATTTTTTTACTAAAAAAGCGTTATTATCACAACTTTACTACATATATCTTTATTTGATTAATTGAAAACCATTCATTTCATTTCCACTGAAAAAAAAAACGAAAGAAGAAGACACAACAAAGAGAGATGAACCCAACTTCCCACTGTTAATATCTCTTTATGAATTACTCCCAAGGAGTCGAATCCAGAACAATGAATTGATGGCTGGATCCCTCTTAAAATTAATACTGCAGTACAAGCATGGATGAAGGCGAAGTATTCAAGTGATGAAAGAGATGAATCACCTTCACTTAGAATAAAACCGAAAGATATTTCTCAAAGAAGATCACTCTATAAAACAACTTCTGGGGTCTTATTAATGAAACTTGAGTTAGTTGATAGTTTTGATGTTGACGTCCTTGTTTTAGTAGTTTGATAAAAAAACCCCATTTTTCTACAAGAGATAGTAACTGTAGAAAAGAGATAATATTCAAAATATATTTTTTTGTGAAAAATAAGTTGTGGTCTATTTGTCTGATTCATATTTTTTTTGTATAAAGACAGTTATTTCGTATCTCATTTTATCGCTCGTATCTCATTATATCATTTCGATTTGCTTCTAAATTCAATACACAATAAAAAGGATAAATCCACTTAACCTTTCGAGCCCAAAAATATATGGGGTATAAAGCCCAAGTAATTCCTTTCAGTTGATATGAGTAATTCTCTTGAGTTTTTTATTTATCAACATATTTATTAAATTCATTATCAAAACATGACTTAGCGAGTTTTCTGGTAAAGTTCCTTAAAAATTCCGCTCTACAACGAATCTTCTATTAATAAAAAACAATAAAAACTGTTTAAAATTCAATTTTTACTACAATGTTACAAAAAAAATTCCTGTTTGAAAAATGCACAGTCATAATAAATAATTTTTTCAGATATCCATTGGAATGATAAATTAAAAAAAAATATTTTTAAATATATAGATACAGTTAATAAAATAAACCTGTTCCTCTGTTAAAAAATGTGAATATTTGATTAGTCTACTATGTAAAAAAGAAATAATAATAATAATTCAATATCTTTCCATTCGATTTATGTTGAAAAGAATTTTTAGAATGTATTTTTCCGGGGGAAAAATTGTTCTTTCAAAATGAACCTTCCGAGTAATCCTTATGCTTAAAGAAATAGAAAAGGTGATTAACAACATGTCTTCTCTCCGTGCAAGAAGAAAAGAGATGTTTTAATCCAGAATTCAGTTCTCCTAAATTTGAGCTTTGATATTTAATTTAACTAACAAATCTGGGGAACAAGAAGTATTAATTAGAACGCATTTAATCTAATTTTTTTTTTCGAATTTCTTTTTCTTGTTTTGTTCTGGAGCTGCAACATTTTGCTGCGAGGCGAGTTTAGTTGTCCTCCTCTGGAAGTTGACAGTTCTTGAAGGTGTAAAAATATCAGTGGATTTAGTTTTCAAGCCTCTTTGTTAAGAACAAAGTTTTAAGAAGAAGAAGAAGAAGAAAGACTTCATTCGGCTTTTAATTTCTGAACGCTTTTGTTATTTTTAGTGGTTCGAAATTTCTTTTTCTTTAATTCCGGGAAAACTTCAAGGAAGACTTCCCTTATCCTTGTTAATCCAATTAGAGAACGGTTGTGTCTCTGAGATAGTTTATTTTCCTCCCGGAGGTATTTCTGCGCTTTGACATGTGAAAAGTTATCTACTTAAATGTTTTAAAATGTTACAGAGAGCTTCTTTTCTTTTGCTCGTCGTTTATGAAAAGAAAGAATAAAATCTTGTTATGATTTGTATTATTATGCATACTTAATACTGCTGTTGAATGAAGGATATCGCAGATCATATTATATGCAAATCAGTTTCATTTTTAAGAAATAAATCCGAAGATTCGAGAACATATTTAAATATTAAGATCATTATTTTCTTAATCTTCTGTAATATCAAATTAATTTTGTTAAAATATTCATTCCAATATTTTATTTGGATGCGCTTAAAAATGGTCATCCAAATACAAATAAATATGAAAAATAGAATAATTGATTTTAAAATAACTTAATAATAATAAAAACTTCAGATAATATATTTAACTAAACAATAAAATGCTTGATAGAGAAAAGTATTGTTTGTATTGACACAAATAATACTTATTGTATTGTATTGTTTGTATTATGCTGTATGGATACATTGTTGTTATTGTAAATCCAAAATACTTATTTTATTAAATAATCCAAATTATAACTTATATATAAATTAAATTAAATCAAATCGGGATACGTGTATGATCGTTCATAATAATGATATTGTTGAGAATGTCAACTAAAATACGCTATAAAATAATGCAGAGGGTGTTTGTTCACATGCGTTTGTAAGACTTTGAATCCCCCCTCCCCACTATATACATATAGTATGCTTTATTTACATATATGTAATATATATGCATATTTTTTTCTAATGCCACTGTCTATACATAGACTATTTTTATGCTATAATCAAGGATTGCACCTCTGATACTCATTTAGCCCTACTCAGGAGGCACATGTAGCTTGAAGATATGCTACGGATGCGGAGTAACACTACCTCCACGATTCTTTACGATCATGTCACACCGGGACCTACGGTTTAAAATGAATTCCGAACTGCTACAAGCATCTAACTACTACTCATCACGAATCCGAAACCTGTGGTACCGAGCGTCAGCCACTCGGCCATCAGGCCCCATACCTACATATATATGTATATATATATATTTAAATGTTTATTTTCTGACACTTTCAGTCTACTAGTCGCATGGTTAAACTGTTACATTACATCTTGATTTCCAAGATGAAATACCCTTTCTTAAAATTTCAAGATGGTTTTGTTTCACTTTTTCTCCACAATCTTCTAGAGTTCATCCAATGTTTTGGGATATTGCCAATACAGAGCAATACAGGAAATTTGCAATTCGCATTATATAAAAAGCCAGACACTTAAGTGCTATGAATAGTCCTGGATTAAAAAAAAAAACAAATTCAATTGTCCCCGAAAAAATTAATTTGGTATTTTTGTTCATAGTTCTTTTACAGTGACGCAATGAACATGAAGAAATTATTATTTTTCTCTTTGATGAACTTTTGGGACTTTCGAATTTTTAAGCAAATTCTTTTGAAGAATTTTTAAAGATTAGCAGTTTGAAAAACTCCTTTTTTTTTTGAAAAAAATATAAGAGTAATACTTCTATTTAAGATTCAGCCGTCCGACTCGTGGCTCAGTGGCAACGACCACCGCTGTTCGTCATTAGGGCTAAGGTTCAATCCGCTGGTGGCTTTGCTATAGACGCTGTTTCAGAAACGAGAAAACTCAATAGCGTTTGTGATTTTCAGCATCTTACCTAGTGAGTTGGACTAGCTGGTGGGAGTTTTCCGGGTTTCCTTCCATATGATAAAGAATTGCGGGTGTTCCCTCCTAAAATTCTTCCCGGAAGTTACCTCCCTCCTTCAGCGGCATGCAGCCAAGTCAAACTTCTACCTATGGGTGCTCCATCACAACAGAACTACCCGTCCTAACATAAAATACATGGATTTATGGATATGATCTAGATGTTGCTGTCGATCAAGTGGTATAAGAAACAACGAAATTTATCAAAATGCATACTAAACACTAGGTACAAAGAAATGCTTTAACAAATTAGATATTTAACATAAATACTACAATGAATGATCTACTACTTCTAAAATAATTTCGTATAAAAACCAATGATTTATTTAAAAACATGAAAATAATATTGCTAACTTTTATAAGTTATACAAATCAATAATTTTTTTTCTATTTTTTTTAAAGAATTCTCAATAAAATTTTCCAATTAAGTTACATAATGTTAAGTTACATTACACCCCCACAATTAATAAGAACAATCATCGTAAGAAACATAAGCCATGTCTTTTCGCCAAAATTCCTTTCCCGTTACATGTTGAACTGACTATGTGAATATAAGAAAAGAAATGGCTGTGATTATCTGGAAAGGATAACATCATCTGTTGCATTTCGTGTCCTCTGACTGTCTCGATAAAGAACAGCCTTCTCTGATCTTGTCTCTCTTCTGTGCTGGATGTCCTGGTACATGAAGACAGTATCCTGTTGGAGTCATTTAAAAACTCGACACATTTAAGAGGAGGTATGTGAGGGGGCTTCAACAAAAGAAGACGAACTATTCGATAAACTATCGATCCTTCTCTTCGAAAAGTTTTACATTGATAAATGAGTCGCCATCAGAGAACAGAACAGAAGAAATTGAACGAGGCATTCAATGGACGAAAAGGACCAAATAAAAAGAAAGAAAATCCACGTCCACCCACGTCTTGTTGGAAGAAGGCCAAAGAAGTTTCTTCTCTGTGTAGAACTTTTAGTTTATTTTTTTTAAAAAAAGTATATGTGAAGGATAAATTTTTTTTTCCCTTTCTTTTCTTCCCAGCAAAAATAAAGGACAAGAGAAAATTCTTTGCAGTTAATCTGAAAGAACCACTCTGTCATAGGTTGTGCTATCAAAAAATGGGAAGGAGTTGGCGATTAAAAGTACGAGTGCCGATCGAAGTGGGAATAATCGTTTGGCAGAAGAAGTGTGAGAATGTTTTAGGGTGGTGTCCACTTTGCCTGGATGATTTATTCCTTTTCGGGATTTTGGGAAAAGTTGGAGAATTTTATTTATCGATTGTGGGGAGGACATTTACAAAACATGGATCATCAATTCTAAACAGGTTTAAAAGATATATTTAAATAATGGCAATATTTTGATTCTGAATGGTCATTTGCGGAACGATGCGAGTCAGAATTGAATGGAATTAAAGAATGATGAGTAATGATGATTTGAGGAATAATGCTTGAGGTCAACACTAAGTGTTATTTCGAAGAATTCAGTTTATTATTTTATTTTTAATATGAAATCAATATTATGAAAATTTTTTTTCTCATTTTGTTGATATAACGGCCTGGTGGGCAAGTGACTAGCGCTGGTATCCCAGGCTTCAGGTTCGAATCCTGGCATGGATGTTTGTTGGGTGTCCGGAATCCACTTCAAATAGTAGCTCTGGGTCTGTTTAGTCCTTGTGTGCACAAGATGATGGTAGTGCGACAAACCAAACCTTTTGTTGATAAAAGATGGACTTATTAATGACACTGCAAATGAAGTGTAAATGAAACATTAATTAATATAATTATTAATTAATTAGTTAATTGATGGTTAATATATTAATAGCATTTAATTAATAGCAGTTAACACGCTTTTTAAAATAGTTATGGATTTACAATTTTGATTTAATATTCGCAGTTTAGCAGAATATTGCATTAAAAATATATTTGATAAGTTTCAATAGATTTAGGTTTTATTTCGTGTTTATGAAAACCTATTTGTTAATTTCCAGTTTTTTTACTAGTTTTAAGAGATTATAAAGTAAGATAGTTTCAATTTTTTTTGTAATATCTCATTAAGAAATACTAATACGAGTAATTACTAAAAGAAATACTCAGAAACCAACACCCTCAGGTATTTACAAGTAATACTACTCATTTGAGAAATGTCGTCTTATTTTAAAAAACGCAATTTTTTTAATTTGTCCACATATTGCTACAAATAAATTTTGTAAATATATGAATAATTTTATTAGTTAATTAATTAATTTTGTTATTACTTTGCAGTATTAAAATGAATTATTTCTTTTTATTTAGTAAGAGAGATTCTTCTTCTTTTGTAAAATATATTATTATTCTGAACAGGTCGATATAGTAAACAGAATTTATCATCATAACTGTTAATATTATGAAAGATTTATTAAACATTTTAGATTGTTTACTTTAAAAAATTAACTTTTCAAGAAAATTATCCCTTATATTATGAATAGAAGATTTTTTTATATTTATTATTACTGTTGGAAACAGTACAATAACTTGATAAATGATTTTCATAGCAATTTCATATGTGATTGATCGTTTTTGACGAATCAATCTTGCTTTGTTTTACAATTACTTTTATTAAATGGTGGATATACTAGTTGAAAATAACTTAATTTTTTTAATATGATTTTTTTTTCATAAAAAATGCTTTTAATTCCTGATATTCCATTTTTAAATATTTGAAAGACTATCAAATAAACATAGGTCAACATAATCGATATTATAACTACTTTTTTTTCTCATAATTTTTTTATTTTATCAGATACACATTCCAATTTTTATCACACAACATTTAATAGGAAATTCCTTAATTCGCAAAAAAAAATTGAGTAATTAGTAAATTGATGGAATATTTAATAATCGTAAATCAAGTGAATATTTCAATAGCCTATGTGAGAGACAGGTATGAAATATAACAAAAAAAAACAACCTTTTTTATAGTTGGATTATGAAAAAAAGACATAACTTTTCCAGTTTTATATCTTCGACAGAAATAAAAGCAGAATCGTGTTCATGATTAGATCCAGTCGATGGTGTTTGCAGCTACTTTGACCTTTGAAGTCAAAATGTATTGGAAAACGATTAATCAACTGCATGTTTTTGAAAGATTGCCATTCAGAAGCGTATTATAGAAAAGAAAATGATTTATTTATTTATTCTTTTTGTTCTCACGAAAAATCTTGTTCAGAATTTTTCATTTGATGTCGCGTGCCTTTTGGCATTGCAACGAACTTTTAAAAAATGAGTTAATTAGCTAATTACCATTTACCTTTTGTTTTACTTATACATCACATAAAGCATTAAGGTTTTTAATAAATTCTAATAAATTATCCTGTTATACCACTACACTTTATTTCATGTAGTCATCCAATATTACTTGAAATATAAATGAATCGTATATCATTAAGTGGGAAACTAAACTGTTTTAATTAGTATAGATAAAGGAGAATCTCCCATGATGTCCCATGTTTGATGTAGCTTGCTCTTTTCTAGATGTTGTTGTCTACTAAGTGGGATAAGAAACAACCAGATTCAGCAAAATATACACTAAAAAGATACGAAGAAATATTCTAACAAATTAGAGATAAAACATAAATACTAGCATAAATGATCTATTAATCCAAAAATAATTTCCTATGAAAACCAATGATTTATTTAAAACCATGAAACGATGTTGATAATTGCTATAAATTGATTTAATCAATACAATTTCTCTGTTTTTCTTTAAAAAAAATAATCAATAAAATTTTTCAATTAAGTTATTTAATTAATGTAGGATGACTATCCCTTCAAAAGGAAGAATTAGTTCATGAAATTATCCTTGTAAGGAACATAACCAGGCCCTTTCGTCAAAATTTCTTTCCAGTTACATATAACTACGTGGATATAAGAAAAGAAATGGTTTGGATTATCTGGAAAGCATAACATCATCTGTTTTATTTCGTGTCATCTGACTGTCTCGATGAGGAACAGCCTTCTCTGATCTTGTCTCTCTTCTGTGCTGGATGTCCTGGTACATGAAGACAGTGTCCTGTCGGAGTCATTTAAAAACTCGACACTTTTAAGAGGAGGTATGTGATTCTATTCGATAAACTATCTCTCCTTCTCTTCGAAAAGTTTTACATTGATAAATGAGCCGCCATCAGAGAACAGAACAGAAGCAATTGAACGAGGCATTCAATGGACGAAAAAGACCAAATAAAAAGAAAGAAAATCCACCTCCACCCACGTTTTCCTGGAAGAAGGCCAAAGAAGTTTCTTCTCTGTGTGGAACTTTTATTTCATTTTTTAAAAATATATGTGAAGGATAAATTTCTTTTTTTTCTTCTTTTCTTCCCAGCAAAAATAAAGAACCAGAGATAATTCTTTGCAGTCAATCTGAAAGAACCACTCTGTCATAGGTTGTGCTATCAAAAAATGGGAAGGAATTGGCGATTAAAAGTACGAGTGCCGATCGAAATTGGAATAATGGTTTGTCACAAGAAGTGTGAGAATGTTTTAGGTGGTGTCCACTTTGATGATTCATTTCTTTTCGGGATTTTGGGAGAAGTTGGAGAATTTTATTCATCGATTCGTGGGGAGGACATTTACAGAACGCGTGTATGGATCATCAGTTCGAAAAGAGTTTAAAAGATGTCAAAATATATATACATAAATCTTTTTCATGTTTTAAATAATAGTAATATTTCGATTCTGAATGGTCACTTGAGGTACAATGTGAATCGGAATTTAATGAAATTATTGAGGAATGATGCTTGAGGTCAATACAAGTAGTCATTTCGAGAAATTCTATTTATTATTTTGTTTTTAGTACTAAAAACAGTATTCCGAATAATATTTATATATCTATAGATCTTTATCTATATCTTTCTCTCTCTCTCTACATAATACTTATAATATTTATAAATATTATATATGATTTCAATGGAATTATTGTGGAATGTTACTTGAGGTCAATACTATTAGTCATTTCGAGAAATTCTATTTATTATTATTTTTTTTAAGATTAAAAACATTACTACGAATAATGTTTTTCTCCTTTTGTTGATAAAGGATGGACTTATGAATGATACTAGAGATGGTGTACAAATGAAACATATGTTAATTAATATGCTTTTTGTAAAAGAAACATTCTTTTTAAAATATTTATGGATTTACAACTTTTAGCCGCAACATGTCAGAATATTGATTTTCCTATTTATTGCATTAAAAGTGTATATGATAAGTTTCAATAGATTTGGATTTTTTTCGTATTTATAAGAATATTTTTCGGTACTTTATTAGTTTTAAGAGGTTATAAAGGGAAATATTTTTGTATTTTCTTATGATCATTATCGTCATAAATAAATCATGCTTTGTTTTAAATTACTTTTATTTAATGGTGGTTAATGTTGAAAATAACTTTCTTTTTTTAAGATGAGTTTTTTTAATATCTAACGAAGAAATACTGATAATAACTAATAGAAATACTCATTAAGAAATACTACTCATTTAAGAAACATTATCATCTCATTTAAAAAAAATGACAGAAAAAATCGAATGTAATTTTATAATTTGTCCAATTATTACTACAAATAAATTTTGTAAATACATAAGTAATTGTATTACTTAATTATTTTTTTATTACTTTGAACTAGTAAAATGAATTATTTAATATTTTTATTTGGTTAGACAGATGCTTCTTCTGCAAAATATATTACAACTCTCAATAGGTCTATATAGTAAACAGAAGTTATCATTTATCGTTATTTACTGTAAAGAAGATTAACTTTTCAAGAAAATCATTCGGATATCATAAATTGAAGTTTTTAACAAAATATTGATTATTTCTGTCAAAAACAGTACAATAGCTTGATAAATGATTTTCATGGCAATTTCATATGTGATGATCATTTCTGATGAATCAATCATGCTTTGTTTTACTATTATTTTTATTTAATGATAGCTATAGTTGAAAATAACTTTATTTTTTAGACCACTTGTTTTTTTACGAAAAAGGCTTTTAATTCCTGGTATTCATTTTTTAAATATTTGAGAGACTATCAAATATCAGTCAAGAAAATCATCAATATATCAATCAATATATATCAATGAAAAAATTAATCCTCCGGGTATTATAAATAGAAGATTTAAAAAAAATATTTATTATTACTGTCAAAAGCAATGCAATATCTTGTTGAAAGATTTTTATGGAAATTTCATATGCCATTGATCATTTTTGAATAATGAATCATGCTTTGTTTCGCAATTACTTATATTTAATGGTTATAGTTGAAAATAACTTCATTTTTTAAGATGATTTTTTTCATGAAAAAGGCTTTTAATTACTGATATTCAATTTTTAATTGTTTGAAAGACTATCAAATAAACATAGGTTCAAAATAATAGATAGAATCAATATTTTATTTCTCATAACTTTTTTATTATATCAGATATACATTCCAATTTTTACAATACCCCATTTAATACGAAATTCTTCAATTCACCAAAGAAACTAATTAGTGCATTGATGGAATATTTAAAATCATAAGTCATGTGAATTTTTCAATATCCTATGTGAGAGACAGATATGAAATATTAACAAAAAAAAACAACCTTTTTTTATATTTGGAGTATGAAAAAAACACATAACTTTCCCAGTTTTATATCTAAGACAGAAAGAAAAGCAGAATCGTGTTCATGATTACATGGAGTCGCTGGTGTTTGCAGCTACTTTGACCTTTGAAGTCAAAATGTATTGGAAAACGATTAATCAACTGCATGTTTTTGAAAGATTGCCATTGAGGAGCGTATTATCGAAAAGTAAACGATTTATGTATTTATTCTTTTGGCTATCACGAAAAATCTTGTTCAGAATATTTCGTTTGATGTCGCGTGCTTCTTGGCACTGTAAGGTACTTTTAAAAAATAATTTAACTAGCTAATTACTGTTTACCTTTTGTTTTGCTTATACATCACATAAAGCATTATGTTTTTTAATAAAGTCTAATAAATTATTCTGCCATGCCACTACACTCTGTTTCAAGTAGTCAATCTAATAATATTTGAAATATAACTGAATCTTATTTTATTAAGGGGTAAAATTAAACCGTCTTAATTTATTTGAATAAAGGAGAATCTACCATGTCGTCAATGTTTGATGTAGCTTGCTTTTTCGTACTTCTTGGCACTGTAACATAAAAAAAATAATTTAATTAATTAATAATAGATTTTTAATTTAATTATTAATAATTTTAATTGAAAATAATTTAACTAGTACTGTTAATAAATTAATTTAATTTAATTTTTTAACTAGCTTTTTTAATTAGCCAATTATTTTTTGTTTCCTTTATCTTGGCAAGCCACTACGCTCTAATTCGAGTAGTCACTCTTATATTATTTGAAATATAAATGAATCTTATGTCATTCAGTGGTAAAATTAAACCGTCTTAATTAGTTTCGATAAAGGAACATCTCCTATGATCACGATTTCATCGGTGCTCTTTATGAGGAATGATCTAAAATTAATGAATTTTTATTAATATTTATATATTTTATTTTATTGTTTAAAAATAATTGATATAAATGCTTACATATCGCGAGTCGGGAGAGAAAATAATAATAATAATAATATGTTGGAATTAACGGAAACGAATGGGCAGATCTTCTGACAAAAAATAAGATCCTGGACTATGTCCTATCTCTCTTGACACTTTTATTAGAACTATACAGGGACAAAATTAAGTCATGGTATATTAGTGAATTATTATCTAACACCAAAGAAGAAGAAAAACGCCTGGAAGACAATCAAGGATGACCGAAAAAAATGCGTGGAAAACTCGCAAAGCGGCTGTTTTTAATTTTAGATTAAGAACTAGACACGACTACCTAGCCGAACTTCGGGCCAAAATAGGGATTGCTTACTCTGATATATGCGTTTTATGTAAGACAGAGAAAATGAATAAGGCCCATCTACTTGTTTACTTGGGATTATACTCTTAACTTACAACAGAATGGTAATTTTTGTACTCTTTACTGGAGGGCCAGAAAAAAACATGTCCTGATAAGACAGACCTTTATCATGGTGCTTCTCACTTTTTAAATTTCTATCCTTAGTACATTATACTTGTTTTTAAGAATTTTTGAACATTTCTGTTAAGAATGTCTGGTTTTTGTAATTTTGATTTATTTATATATTTTTTTCGTTCTTACGGTATGTGGCCCATTTGGTACTGACTAAGTTCCAATAAAGCCATAGGTAACAACAACAACAACATAATAATAATAATAATAGTAAGTACTACAAAATGGTCAGATTTATAATTACCAATTGACATTTTTTTTTGGAAAGTACAGAGAAATACTAAAAAGAAGTACGATATATCGATGCACTATTATATAAATTTTTTGTGCTATTTTAATTTTTTGATGAAGCATCCCTTTTTGCAACTCTTTCAAAAATCTTTTAGCATACAGCAATTTTTAACTGTCCTTAAGCGTAAACAAATCTTCCAAGTCATTTTTCTTCAAGGATATCAAACGAGAAAGCAGAATGATCGAGAACAGAGCAATCTTAACCCCACGCCCTACTTTGCAGCATAAGCAAAGGGACAATGTTTATTTAGAGGCCCCTACCAAAATAAGCAATACCCCCAGCCCTCCTTCTCTTCTGGCGCGTACTCGGAAGAAGAACCGAACCGAAAACCCTCATAAATCTCCGCACCATCGCCAAGAGTTCCCTTTCATTAGACAAGCACAATTTATGGGAAGGGGGATCTGTGTGCTTAAAGCGCGCCAAACTGCGTTCCAATTTGCTTATGCTAATTCGACTTTTAAGATGCCAACGCGCCAGATCCCGTGACAAAGGGCGATCATTCTAGAACTGTGATGATTATCGCAGACTGATGATGAGGGAAAAGAAATGATGATTGGAGTTCAATTTCGTGTAAAAGAGGTCAATTAAGTCGTTCTTCGTCATCAGTAAGCGAAACGAGTCCAATTGCAGCTTCTGGAATGGATATCCCTCTCGCGTTTGGAGCCATTTTCTGGAATGATTGATGGATTCATTCTGCGATTCCATTTAGCGATTCGCTGAACTGGTCATTGATGTGGAGTCCTTATTTTAATTGAGTGGTGGATCAGTATATAGGGATATGATGAGAGGAATGTTGGTTTGGGTGTGAATGGAATGGGTCTTGCTCTAGAACGGGAATATAGTAGGTGGATAATGGAGTGAAATGATAATGCATAATTCTGTCATCAAATGGGGAAATTGGAACTGTCACTAGCAAAATTATGTCCATTTTAATACTCTTCCTGTCACTAATTGGCGATAGTTTCTCGACAAGTTTCTAGTTTAGTTCCAAACTACTTCGCTAACATATTTAAACTTTCTTATTAGCTTTTATAACTGCATTAAAAGGAACACTTAATAATTCTTGTTAAGTTTTAAGTGTTTCAAATAATCCTTGAGCAGTTTCAAAATACCTAGTAATAAACTATAATTTTACAATTAGAACAAAGGGGCCTGATGGCCGAGTGGCTAGAGCTTTGGCGCTCGGCACCACAGATTTCGGGTTCGAGTCTCAGCGGTGCCACGAATGTTTGTGTTACAGTTGTTCGAGTCCCGGCGATGCCATGGTTGTTTGTAGAGGTTCAGAATGCTCCTTAAATCGTAGGTCCCCGTCTAATATGACTGTATAACGTGGTGGGGGTTGCTTGTGTCCTTAGCCATATCTGCACGAGCTCCCTGTGTAGTGCTGAATGAGTAACTTCGGTGCAGCCATTACTTGTGGCATAAAGATAACTACCTAATTATTTGCCAGAAGCACCAGAAAAAAGAACCATTTGAATAAAATACAATCATTTTACTTGTTTAAATAAATATCTTAATATTTAGAAACAAAATAGGATCTCTGAAATTTCTACAGTATATGTCTGTAAGCAACGCATGTTATATGGTGACAAAGGAGTCATTCATAATGTGTGTACTGTTTGTCTACATAACAATGAAAATAATTTTAAAGTAAATAATATAAATATATTATATATATCTATATTTAATGATCAAAATGACGTCTAATGCTAATGTTCAATTTTTATCCATAGTTATTGGTTATTAAGTCTGATTAATTACCATTAATGCATTTTATATCATTAAACTTTAATTCGATTCATAACTATGTTCCAATGATAAATTATCGCATTTTGGCACAGTCATAAATTTCGGCAAAATTAATCCTGCTTTAATGAATTACATTCAATTAATTTGTTCAAAAAGACCTGACAAAATATTTACAGTAGCAATCCATAGAATCCAATTGGTGAAATATCGACATGATTTTCAATACTGTCTAAAATCAGTGAAATTCAATACTCTCAGTACTTTTTTACAAGCTCCACTATCGGAAATTTACAAAACATTTCTTTATTTGATGATGAATTGGCAGCCATTTATCTTATTTACAGTGAAATAAAAAACGAAAGAAGAAGACACAACAAAGAGAGATGAACCCAACTTCCCACTATTAATATCTCTTTATGAATTACTCCCAAGGTGCCGAATCCAGAACAATGAATTGATCGATGAATCCCTCTTAAAATTAATACTGCAGTACAAGCGGGGATGAAGGCGAAGTATTCAAGTGATGAAAGAGATGAATCACCTTCACTTATAATAAAACCGATAGACCCTTCTCAAAGAAGATCACTCTCAAAAACAACTTCTGGAGTCTTATTGAAACTTGTGTTAGTTGATAGTTTTGATGCTGAAGTCCATGTTTTAGTAGTTTGATAATAAACATTTTTCTACAAGAGATAATAACTGTAGAAAAGAGATAATATTCAAAATATATTTTTTTTCGTGAAAAATAAGTTGTGGTCTATTTGTCTGATTCATATTTTTTTTTGTATAAAGACAGTTATCTCGTATCTCATTTTATCTCTCGTACCTCATTTTATCATTTCGATTTGTTTGTAAATTCATTACATAATAAAAAAGATAAATCCACTTACCTTTTCGAGACCATCGTATCAATAATGTTCTACCAAAGTCCTTTTCACAACAAACAAAATAAATAAACGGTATAAAGGCCGAGTAATTCCTTTCAGTTGATATGAGTCATTCTATTAAGTTTCTTATTTATCAACATATTTATTAAATTCATTACCAAAAAATGACTTAGCGAATTTTCTGGTAAAGTTCCTTAAAAATTCCGCTCTACAACGAATCTCCTATCAATAAAAAACAATAAAAACTATTCAAAACTCAATTTTTACTACAACGGTACAAAAACATTCTTCTTTGAAAAATGCATAATCATAATAAATAATTATTTAAGGGGATATCCATTGGAATGATAAATTAAGAAATATTATTTTTAAATATATAGAAACAGCTAATAAAAATAAACATGTTTCTCCGTTGAAAAATGTGAATATTTGATTAGTCCATTATGTAAAAAGGAAAAAAATAATAATTCAATATCTTTCCATTCGATTTAGTTCGGAAAGAATTTTTAGAATGTATTCTTCAGGGCGAAAAATTGTTCTTTCAAAACGAACCTTCCTAGTAATTCTGCTTAAAGAAATAGAAAAGGGGATTAACAACATGTCTTCTCTCCGTGCAAGAAGGAAAGAGATGTTTTAATCTAGAATTCAGTTCTCCTAAATTTGAGCTTTGATATTTAATTTAACTAGGAAATCTGGGGAACAAGACGTATTAATTAGAACGCATTTATTCTAATTTTTTTTATTAGAATTTCTTTTTCTTGTTCTTGAAGCTGCACCATTTTGCTGCGAGGCGAATTTAGTTGTCCTCCTCTGGAAGTTGACAGTTCTTGAAGGTGTAAGAATACAAATGGATTTAGTTTTCAAGCCTCTTTGTTAAGAACAAAGTTTTAAGAAGAAGAAGAAGTAAGAGTTCATTCGGCTTTTAATTTCTGAAAGCTTTTGTAATTTTTATTGGTTCGAAATTTCTTTTTTCTTTAATTCCCGGAAAACTTCAAGGAAGACTTCCCTTATCCTTCTTAATCCAATTAGAGAACGGTTGTGTCTCTGAGATGTTTTATTTTATTCCCGGAGGTATTTCTGCGCTTTGACAAGTGAAAAGTTATCTACTTAAATCTTTTAAAATGTCACACAGAGCTTGTTTTCTTTTTATGGTGGTTTATGAAAAGAAAGAATAGGATCTTGTTATGATTTGTGTTATTATACTTAATAATGCTGTTGAATGAAGGATATAGATCACATTATATGCAAATCTGTTTCAATTTTATGCAACAAATCAGAAGTTTCGAGAACATATTTAAATATTAAGATGACTCTTTTCTTAATCTTCTGTAATATCTGATTAATTTTGGTAAATATTCCAGTCGGATATTTTATTTGGAAGCTATTAAATATGGGCATTCAAATACAAATAAATGTGAAACGTTGAATAACTGTTTTTAACATCTTTTAAAATAACTTAATCAAATAATAAAAAAAAGATATATAAAAGATATATAGATATATAAAAAACAAGATACACTTTCAAATAATAAAAAAATAAGTTTTACTAAACAAATGCTTGTCAGGGAAAAGTATTGTTTGTATGGACACAAATAATACTTATTGTATTGTATTGTTTGTATTATGTTGGTAACTAATTGGTTTTTGACAATAATATTGATAACTTTTATAAATTGGACAAATCATTAAATTATCTCTCTTTTTGTAATGAACTGACAATAACATTTTTCATTTAAGTTACATAATTAGTGAAGAATTTCAAAAGAAAGAATTAGTTTATGAAATTATCCTTGTAAGGAGCATAACCAGGCCCTTCGGCCAAAATTTCTTTCCAGTTACATGTAGAACTGATTATGTGGATAAAAAATGGAATGGTTGTGATTATCTGGAAAGGATAACATCATCTGTTTCATTTCGTGTCATCCGACTGTCTCGATAAGGAACGGCCTTCTCTGATCTTGTCTCTCTTCTGTGCTGGATGTCTTGGTACATGAAGACAGTGTCTTGTCGGTGTCATTTAAAAACTCGACACATTTAAGAGGAGGTATGTGAGGGGGCTTCAACAAAAGAAGACGAACTATTCGATAAACTATCTCTCCTTCTCTTCAAAAAGTTTTACATTGATAAATGAGCCGCCATCACAGAACAGAACAGAAGCAATTGAACGAGGCATTCAATGGACGAAAAGAACCAAATAGAAAATCCACCTCCACCCACGTCTTGCTGGAAGAAGGCCAAAGAAGTGTCTTCTCTCTGTGTAGAACTTTTATTTTATTTTTTTTAAATATATGTGAAGGATAAATTTCTTTTTTTTTCTTCTTTTCTTCCCAGCAAAAATAAAGAACGAGAGAGAATTCTTTGCAGTTAATCTGAAAGAACTACTCTGTCATAGGTTGTGCTATCAAAAAATGGGAAGGATTTGGCGATTAAAAGTACGAGTGCCGATCGAAATGGGAATAATCGTTTGGCACAAGAAGTGTGAGAATGTTTTAGGGTGGTGTCCACTTAGCTTGGATGATTTATTTCTTTTCGTGATTTTGGGAGAAGTTGGAGAATTTTATTCATCGATCGTGGGGAGGACATAAACCGAAAGCGTTTAGGGATCATCAATTCGAAAAGAGTTTAATATATATAACGTTTTCGTTATGTAAATAATACTAATATTTAGATTCTGAATGGGCACTTGGGAAACGATGTGAATCGGAATTTAATGGAATTATTGAGGAATAATGTTTGAAGTTACTAGTAGTCCTTTAGAGGAATTCTATTTATTATTTGTTTTCAATATTAAAACCGTTAATTCGAATATTGTTTGTATATCTATATTTATATCTAAATATCTACCTACCTATATGTATATGTAACTTTTCCATGTTGTAGATAATGGTAATATTTCGACTCTGAATGGTCACTTGGGGAATGATGCGAATCAGAATTTAACGCAATTATTGAGGAATGATGAATTGACTTAGAATTTCTAGAAAACTGTCTTAAAAATTCCGTTCTAAAACGAATTTCCTATTAATGAAGAAAAATAAAAACTATTCAAATTTCAATTATTACAACAATGTTAAAAAAAATTTATCTTTCAAAAAAGGATAATCATCATAAATATATTTTAAGTTAATATCCGTTCGAATGATAAATTAAAAAAAAATATTTTGAAATACATAGATACAGCTAATAAAAATAAATATGCCCCTCTGATGAAAAATGCGAGTATTCGATTAGTCCATTATGCAATAAGGGGGGGAGATAATAATTTAATATCTTTCCGGTCGATTTAGATTTGAAAGAATGTTTAGAATGTATTCTTCCGGGCGAAAAATTGTTCTTTCAAATAGAACCTTCCGAAGTAATCCTGCTTAAAGAAATAGAAAAGGTGATTAACAACATGTCTTCTCTCCGTGCAAGAAGAAAAGAGATGTTTTAATCTGGAATTCAGTTCTCCTAAATTTGAGCTTTGATATTTAATTTAACTAGGAAATCTGGGGAACAAGTATTAATTAGAACGCATTTATTCTAATTTTTTTTTCTTTTTCGAATTTCTTTTTCTTGTTCTTGAAGCTGCAACATTTTGCTGCGAGGCAAGTTTAGTTGTCCTCCTCTGGAAGCTGACAGTTCTTGAAGGCGTAAATATATAAGTGGATTTAGTTTTCAAGCCTCTTTGTTAAGAACAGAGTTTTAAGAAGAAGTAGTAGGAAGACTTCATTCGGCTTTTAATTTTCATTGGTTCGAAATTTCTTTTTCTTTTAATTCCGGGAAAACTTCAAGGAAGACTTCCCTTATCCTTCTTAATCCAATTAGAGAACGGTTGTGTCTCTGAGATAGTTTATTTTCCTCCCGGAGGTATTTCTTCGCTTTGACAAGTGAAAGGTTATCTACTTAAATGTTTTAAAATGCCACAGAGAGCTTCTTTCTTTTGCTCATCGTTTACGAAAAGACAGAATGAAATCTTGTTATGACTTGTATTGTTATACTTAATAATGATGTTGTATGAAGGCTATCGCAGATCATATTATATGCAAATCTGTTTCATTTTTATGCAACAAATCCGAAGATTCGAGAACGTATTTAAATATTAAGATCATTCTTTTCTTAATCTTCTGTAATATCTAATTAATTTGATAAAATATTCATGTCCGATGTTTTATTTGGATGCGATAAAAAGGGCCATCCAAATACAAATAAATGTGAAACACTGGATAACGGAATTTCAAATATTTTTAAATAACTTAATAATAATAAAAATTTCAGATAATAAAAAAATAATTTAACGACACAAAATGCTTGATAGGGAAAAGTATTGTTTGTATTGATACAAATAATGCTTATCGTATTTTGTTTGTATTATGTTCTAGCGACATATATTGTTATTATTGCAAATCAAAAACACTTCTCTTATTAAATAATTCAAATTATAATTTGTAGTATATAAACATTAATTTAAAACATATCGGGATACGTGCATGATTATTCATAACAATGATATTATTGAGCATTTCAACTAAAATACGCTATAACATAATGCAGAGGGGGTTATTCATATGCTTCTGTAATAAATGTGAACCCTGTGATATATATATATATATATTCTTATGCAACTGGCAGTGCATAGACCATCTTTATGCCATAAGCAAGAGTTGCACCGTTGTTACTCATTTAGCACTACCTAGTAGGCACATGAAGCTTGAAGATATGCAACGGACGCGAGTAACACTACCTCCGCAACGCTCTACGATCATATTAGACCAGAGCTAATGTTTAAAGTCAATACCGAACTACTACAAACATCGAACTGCGAACCACGACGAATCTGAAATCTGTGCTTTCGAACGCCAGCCACCCGGCCATCAGGGTCATTATATATATATATATATTGCATATTTAAAACTTTATTTTCTGATATGTTCAGCATGATAGTTTGCTATATTACTACTGAAACTACATAAACTTCTATATTACATCTTGATTTCCAAGATAAAAGGCTTTTTCTTAAAATTTCAGGGTTCATTTTGTTTCACTCCTCCTCCACAATCTTCCAGAGTTCAGCCAATGTTTTGGGATGTTGCCAATACAGAGCAATACAGGAAATTTGGAATTAGGATTATTTCAAAAATATACATTTAAATGCTATGAATGGTCTTAGATTTAAAAAAACATGTTGAACCGACTATGTGGATAAGAAAAGAAATTGTTGTAATTATCTGGAAAGGATAACATCATCTGTTTCATTTCGTGTCTTCTGACTGTCTCGAAAAGAAAAAGCCTTCTCTGATCTTGTCTCTCTTCTGTGCTGGATGTCCTGGTACATGAAGACAGTGTCCTGTCGGAGTCATTTAAAAACTCGAAACATTTAAGAGGAGGTATTTGAAGGGGTTTCAACAAAAGAAGACCAACTATTCGATAAACTATCTCTCCTACGCTCTACGCCTTACTTACTATATACATATATGGTTTATATATATATATGGTAATTTTTTACGGTCCTTGTTATATTACATATTGATTTACAAGATAAAAGATCCTTTCTTAAAACATCAAGGTTGATTTTGTTTCTCTCATTCTCCACAATCTTCTAGAGTTCATATGTTTTGGGATGTTGCCAATACAGAATAATACAATAAATTTGCAATTCGAATTATTTGAAAAACCAGACACTTAAAGTGGTATGAATAGTCTTGGATTTAAGAAAAAAACAAATTCAATTGTCCCAGAAAAAATTAATTTCTTATTCTTGTTCATAGTTCTTTTACGGTGAAGCGATGAACTTGAAGAAAGAATGAAAAATTTTTCGATAGTCAACAGAATCTGTTTTATTATCATGGTTATTTTCTCTGATAAACTCTTAGGTCTTTCAGATTTGGAGCAATAATTTTTTGAAAAATTTCTAAAAATTAATAATTTGAAAAACTCATATATTTTTCACAGAATATAAGAGTAAGAGCTCTATATATGATTCAGAAAAATGTATACTATAAATTTATATTTCTTCTTCATTGCAGCAACAGCCCCATGGTGAGTCAAGACTGTCTAGCTATGGCAGATTTCAACAGGAGATGTATAAATGTACACTACAAATGCAATAAAGTATATAATATAAATAAGAAATATTCTAACAAATTAGAGTATAAACACAAATTATTAACATTAATTATTTCAGGATTTGTAGATCATTTATATTAGCTGAAATGTTCTACTAATCTCAAATAATTTCCTATAAAAAGAAATGATCTATTTAAAATCATGACAATAATATAGATAACTTTTATAAGTTGGAAAACCAATACATTTTCTCCTATTTTTTTAAGAATTGTCAATAAAAATTTTCTATTAAGCTACCTAATTAATGAAGAATGTCCATCAGTTCAAGAGAAAGAATTAGTACACAAAATTATCCTTGTAGAGAACATAACCAGCTGCTTTCACCAAAATTCCTTTCCGGTTACATGTTGAACCGACTATGTGGATAAGAAAAGAAATGGTTGTGATTATCTGGAAAGCATAACATCATCTGTTTCATTTCGTGTCATCTGACTGTCTCGATAAGGAACAGCCTTCTCTGATTTTGTCTCTCTTCTGTGCTGGATGTCTTGGTACATGAAGACAGTGTCCTGTCGGAGTCATTTAAAAACTCGACACATTCAAGAGGAGATATGTGACAAAAGAAGACGAAAAGAAGACGAACAAAAGAAGACGAACAAAACAAAAACTTCAACAACTTCAACAAAAGAAGACGAACTATTCGATAAACTATCTCTCCTTCTCTTCGAAAAGTTTTACATTGATAAATGAGCCGCCATCAGAGAACAGAACAGAAGCAATTGAACGGGACATTCGATGGAGGAAAAGAACCAAATAGAAAATCTACCTCCACCCACGTCTTGCTGGAAGAAGGCCAAAGAAGTGTCTTCTCTCTGTGTAGAACTTTTACTTTATTTTTTTTTAAATATATGGGAAGGATAAATTTCTTTTTTTTTCTTCTTCTTTTCCTCCCAGCAAAAATAAAGGACAAGGGAGAATTCTTTGCAGTCAATCTGAAAGAACCACTCTGTCATAGGTTGTGCTATCAAAAAATGTGAAGGAGTTGGTGATTAAAAGTACGAAATGGGAATAATCGTTTGGCAGGAGAAGTGTGAGAATGTTTTAGGTGGTGTCCACTTTGCCGGATGATTTATTTCTCTTCGGGATTTTGCGAGAGAAGTGGGAGAATTGTATCCATCGATCGTGGGGAGAACATTTACCGAACGGGTTTATGCATCACCACTGCGAAAAAAGATATATCAGCGTATTATAGAAAAGTAAATGATTTATTTATTTATTCTTTTTGTTCACATAGCAAAAATATAGTTTGCAATTTTTTGTTTGATGTCGCATGCTTTTTATCGCTGCAACGTACTTTTAAAAAAATGAGTTAATTAGCTCATGACCGTTTACCTTTTCTTTTGTTTATACATGACATAAAGCATTAAGTTTCTCAATAAATTCTAATAAATTTTCCTGCCATACCACTACACTCTATATCAAATAGTCAATCTAATATTATTTGAAATATTTTTTTTCTTTCTAATGCAGCTGGCAAACACAGACACCTTGGTGTTGGATGCCTTAAGGCAAGTGCTGCACAGACGTGCTCACTTTGCATTACCCAGGAGGCGAGTGTAACTTGAAGATAAGCCACGGACGCGGAGTAACAATGCCCCCGCAACACTCTACGATCTTATTAAACCGGGACCTAATTTTTAAAGTGGATTCCGAACCACTACAAACAACCATGGCACCGCCGGGACTCGAACCCGAAACCTGTGGTACCAAGCGCCAGAGCGCTAGTCACTCGGCCATTCAGGCCCCTTATTTGAAACATAAATGAATCTGATTTCATTAAGTGGTAAAATTAAATCGTAATAATTAATTTGGATAAAGTAGAATTTTCCATGATTTTATCTGAACATTTTATGAACGAACATTTTATATAGAACATTTTATTAGTTTTTGAGGTCTTTTGGGCATTTCAGTTAAGAATGTCTGATCTTTTCCCTTTGTAATCTTGATTTGTTTATACGTTTTTGTTTTGTTTTGTTTCTACGGTAAGGGGCAAAACTTGTATAGATTGATTTCCAATAACGCCATAGATAACAACGAAATAATAATAAGTGCTATATAACAGTAAACTTTATAAATGTCAACTGACACTTTGTTCAAAATAGTATCGGTAAGTACATCGAAATACTAATAAGGGGTGCAATATATCGATGGACTGTTATATCAATTTTTGTTCTATTTTATTTCTCTTTGATGAAACATAGCTTTCTCCTCCTCTTTCAAAAGTCTTTTGGTATGCAGCAATTTTTGACTGTTCTCAAGCGTAAACAAATCCTCCAAGTCATTTTTCTTAAAGGAAATCAAACGCGAAAGCAGAATGATCGAGAACAGAGCAACCTCAACCCCACGCCCTACTCTGCCGCATAAGCAAAGAGATCACATTTATTTAGATGCCCCTACCAAAATAAGCAATACCCCTTCCCTTCTGGCGCCTACTCGAAGAAGAACCGAACCGAAAACCCTCATAAATCTCCGCACCCGCGCCTAGAGTTCCCTTTCATTAGACAAGCACATTTTATGGGAATGGGGATCTGTGTGCTTAAAGCGCGCCAAACTGCGTTCCAATTTGCTTATGCTAATTTGACTTTTAAGATGCCAACGCGCCAGATCCCGTGACAAAGGGCGATCATTCTAGAATTGTGATGATCATCACAGACTGATGATGAGGGAAAGGAAATGATGATTGGAGTTCAATTTCGTGTAAAAGAGGTCAATTAAGTCCTTCTTCGTCATCAGTAAGCGAAACGAGTCCAATTGCAGCTTCTGGATGGATATCCCTCTCGCGTTTGGAGCCATTTTCCATTTTCTGGAATGATTGATGGATTCATTCTGCAATTCCATTTAGCGATTCGTTGAACTGGTCATTGATGCGGAGTCCTTATTTTAATTGAGTGGTGGATCAGTATATAGGAGATGATGAAACGAGTTATGGTTTGGGTGTAAATGGAATGGGTCTTGTTTTGGAATGGGAATATAGTAGGTGGATAATGGTGTGAAATGATAATGCATATTTCTGTCATCAAATGGGGAAATTGGAACTGTCACTAGCAAAATGATGTTCCCTTTTAAATTTGTGTTATTTAGATAATACACTTTCAGTCACTAATTGGCGATAGTTTCACGACAAGTTTCTAAATTAGTTTCAAAATGCTAACTACTTCGCTTGAATTTTCTTTCGATTTTATAGCAGCATTAAACGGAAGACTTTAATAATTCTTGTAAAGTTTTAAAATGATCCTTGAGCAATTTTAAAATAATCCTTGTGAATATTACTCTTTACAAACTGTTATTCTACAATTAAAAACAAAATACAAAAATTGTATATGTTTATGTAAAAATCTTAATATTTACAAGCAAAATATGATCACTGAAATTTTTACAATATATATCTGTAAGCAATATATATTATAGCGTTACAAATGGGCATTTACAAGATTCATAGCCCTGAATGGCCGAGTGACTAGCGGTCTGGTTTCGGGTTCAAGGGCCGGCTGTGCGATGGATGTTTGTAGTGATTCGGAATCCATTTTAAGCCTTAGGTTCCTGTCTAATATGATTGTAGAGAGTTTGGCTTGGGGCTGGTAATCTTCGTCCGTAAAAAATCAGCGAATCAGGGCCAAGTCAGATTTCTACCTACTGATGTTCCATCACAACAGAAGCTATCCCCTTTCCATGGTACCACATGGGTTCTTGGACTTGGTTTACATGTTATTGTCTACCAAGTGGGACAAGACACAACAACACAGCACACAACATTCACAATATTTGTACTGTTTGTCTACAAAACAAAAACTAAATTTTAAAATAAAAATATTTTTTGAATTATGAAAAAAAAATCTAATGTAAATATATTTAATGATCAAAGTGACATCTAATATTCAGTTTTTATCTATAATTATTGATTATTTGTCTGATATATTAAGAGTAATGCATTTTTTCTTGTTGAACGTTAATTCGATTCAGAATTATGTCCCAGTGATAAAATATCGCATTTTGGCACAGTCATAAATCTCGGCAAAATTAATCCTACTTTTATCAATTACATTCAATTGCTTTGTTCCAAAAATCTGACAAAATATTTAATTACAGTTGCAACCCACAGATTCCAATTGCTGAAATATCGACATGATTTTCAAAACTGTCTAATATCAATGAAATTTAATACGCTCACCATTTTTTTACAAGCTTTATTATCACAACTTTACTACATATATCTTTATTTGATTAATTGACACCCATTCATTTTATTTTGAGTGAAATAAAAAAATAAAAAAGTAAGTAAGTAGTGAAATAAAAAACGAAAGAGGAAGAAACAACAAAGAGAGATGAACCCAACTTCCCACTATTAATATCTCTTTATGAATTGCTCCCAAGGTGTCGAATCCAGAACAATGAATTGATGGATGGATCCCTCTTAAAATTAATACTGCAGTACAAGCATGGATGAAGGCGAAGTATTCAAGTGATGAAAGAGATGAATCACCTTCACTTAGAGTAAAACCGATAGACGTTTCTCAAAGATCACTCTCAAAAGCAACTTCTGGAGTCTTATTGAAACTTAAGTTAGATAATAGTTTTAATGTTGAGGTCCTTGTTTTAATAGTTTGAACGAAAAAAACCCCAATTTTCTAGTAATTGTAGAAAAGAGATAATATTCAAAATACATTTTTTTTCTTGAAAAATAAGTTGTGGTGTATTTGTCTGATTCATAAAGATTTTCTTTTTTTTACGTCAGTTATTCCGTATATCCTTTTATCTCTCGTATCACATTTTATCATCTAAATTTGTTTGTAAACTCAATACAAAACACAAATATGCAGTTCCTTTATTTTTAGAGACTAACGTACCAATTATATTCTACGGTACTTTTTACACCAAAACAAAATAAACAGTTTAAAGCTCAACTAATTTTATTCAGTAGATATGAGCAGTTCTATGAAGTTCATTATTTATCAACCTATTTATAAAACTCATTAATCAAAAAATGACTTTCTGGTAAAATGCCCTAAAAATTCCGCTCTAAAACGAATCTCTTTTCAATAAAGAACAATGAAAACTGTCTAAAAATCCAATTTTTACAACAATGTTACAAAAATTCTCTTTGAAAAATGCATATTCATCATAAATATTTTTTAAGGGGAATATCCGTTGGAATGATAAATTTTAAAAAAAAAATTATTTTTAAATATATAGATACAGTTAATAAAAATAAACATGCTCCTCTGTTGAAAAATGCGAATATTTGATTACTCTATTATGCAAGAAGAAGGAAAAAAATAATAATTCAGTATCTTTCCGGTCGATTTAGATTTGAAAGAATTTTTAGAATGTATTCTTCCGGGCGAAAAATTGTTCTTTCAAAAAGAAGCTTCCGAGTAATCCTGCTTGAAGAAAAAGAAAAGTGATTAACAACATGTCTTCTCTAAATGCAAGAAGAAAAGAGATGTTTTAATCCAGAATTCAGTTCTCCTAAATTTGAGCTTTGATATTTAATTTAACTAAAAAATCTGGAGAACAACATGTATTAATTAGAACGCATTTATTCTAATTTTTTTTTTCGAATTTCTTTTTCTTGTTCTGTTCTGGAGCTGCAACATTTTGCTGCGAGGCGAGTTTAGTTGTCCTCCTCTGGAAGTTGACAGTTCTTGAAGGTGTAAGAATATAAGTGGATTTAGTTTTCAAGCCTCTTTGTTAAGAACAAAGTTTTAAGAAGAAGAAGAAGGAAGACTTCATTCGGCTTTTAATTTCTGAAAGCTTTTGTTATTTTTATTGGTTCGAAATTTCTTTTTCTTTAATTCCCGGAAAACTTCAAGGAAGACTTCCCTTATCCTTCTTAATCCAATTAGAGAACGGTTGTGTCTCTGAGATAGTTTATTTTCCTCCCGGAGGTATTTCTGCGCTTTGACAAGTGAAAAGTTATCTGCTTAAATGTTTTAAAATGTCACAGAGATCTTCTTTCTTTTGCTCGTCGTTTACTAAAAGAAGGAATTAAATCTTGTTATGCATTTGCATTTGCATTATTATTATTATTTAATACTTCTGTTGAATGACGGATACCACAGATCCTATTATATGCAAATCTGTTTCAATTTTATGCAACAAATCCGAAAATTCGAGAACATATTTAAATATTAGGATTAATATTTTCTTAATCTTCTGAAATATCTAACGAAATAAGGTAAAATTCATGTCCTTGACTTTTAGAGACCGTATCAATTATATTCTACCAAATTCTTTTCACAACAAAACAAAATAAACAAACAGTATAGAGTTCGACTAATTTTATTCAGTCGATATGAGCAGTTCAATAACGTTCATTATTTATCAACATATTTATAAAATTCATGAATCAAATAATGACTTAACGAACTTTCTAGTAAAGTGCCTAAAAAATTCCGCTCTAAAACGAATTTCCTATCCAGGAAGAACAATAAAAGTCGTTCAAAATTTAATTTTTATAATAATGTTAAAAAAAGTTCTCTTTGAAAAATGTATAATCATCATAATTAATTTTTTAAAGAAATATCCATTGGAATGATAAATTTAAAAAAAAATTATTTTTAAATATATGGATACAGCTTATAAAAATAAACATGCCCCTCTGTGGAAAAATGCGAATATTTGATTGTCCATTATGCAAGAAGATAAAAAAAATAATAATTCAATATCTTTCCGGTCGATTTAGATTTGAAAGAATTTTTAGAATGTATTCTTCCGGGCGAAAAATTGTTCTTTCAAAAAGAACCTTCCCGAGTAATCCTGTTTAAAGAAATAGAAAAGGTGATTAACAACATGTCTTCTCTCCGTGCAAGAAGAAAAGAGATGTTTTAATCTAGAATTCAGTTCTCCTAAATTTGAGCTTTGATATTTAATTTAACTAGGAAATCTACGGAACAAGACGTATTAATTAGAACGCATTTATTCTAATTTGTTTTTTCGAATTTCTTTTCCTGGTTCTGCTCTGGAGCTGCAACATTTTGCTGCGAGGCGAGTTTAGTTGTCCTCTTCTGGAAGTTGACAGTTCTTGAAGGTGTAAGAATATAAGTGGATTTAGTTTTCAAGCCTCTTTGTTAAGAACAAAGTTTTAAGAAGAAGAAAAAGGAAGACTTCATTCGGCTTTTAATTTCTGAAAGCTTTTGTTATTTTTATTGGTTCGAAATTTCTTTTTCTTTAATTCCCAGAAAACTTCAAGGGAGACTTCCCTTATCCTTCTTAATCCAATTAGAGAACGGTTGTGTCTCTGAGATAGTTTATTTTCCTCCCCGAGGTATTTCTGCACTTTGACAAGTGAAAAGTTATCTACTTAAAAGTTTTAAAATGTCACAGAGAGCTTCTTCGTCCATCTCCATGCTCATCGTTTACAAAAAAAAAAAAAAGAATAAAATCTTGTTATGATTTGTATTAGTATTATTACTTAATACTTCATTTGAATGAAAGGATATCGCAGATCATATTAAATGCAAATCTGTTTCATTTTTAAGCAGAAAATCCAAAGATTCGAGAACATATTTAAATATTACGATTATTATTTTCTAAATCCTCTGTAATATGCAATTAATTATGGTAAAATATTCATGTCCGATATTTTATTTGGATGCGCTTACAAATGGGCAACAAATAAATGTGAAATATAAGAAATCTGATTTTCAAGCAAATTTTTTGCCAATACAGAGGAATACAGCAAATTTGCAGTTAGAATTATTTGAAAAGCCAGACATTTAAGTGTTATGAATAGTCTTGATTAAAAAACAAACAAATTCAATTGTCAATGAAAAAAATAATTATTTAGTGTTCTTGTTCATAGTTCTTTTACAGAAAGGATAGCATCATCTGTTTCATTTCGTGTCATCTGACTGTCTCGATAAGGAACAGCCTTCTCCAATCTTGTCTCTCTTCTGTGCTGGATGTCCTGGTACATGAAGACAGTGTCCTGTCGGAGTCATTTAAAAACTCGAAACATTTAAGAGGAGGTATGTGAGGGGCTTCAACAAAAGAAGACGAACTATTCGATAAACTATATCTCCTACTCTTCGAAAAGTTTTACATTGATAAATGTGCCGCCATCAGAGAACAGAACAGAAGCAATTGAACGAGGCATTCAATGGACGAAAAGGACCAAATAAAAAAGAAAGAAGATCCACCTCCACCCACGTCTTCCTGGAAGAAGGCCAAAGAAGTTTCTTCTCTGTGTAGAACTTTGATTTTATTTTTAAAAAAATATATGTGAAGGATAAATTTTTTTTCTTCTTTTCTTTCCAGCAAGAGTAAAGAACCAGAGAGAAGTTTTTGCAGTTAATCTGAAAGAACCACTCTGTCATAGGTTCTGTTATCAAAAAATGGGAAGGAGTTGGCGATTAAAAGTACGAGTGCCGATCGAAATGGGAATAATCGTTTGGCACAAGAAGTGTGAGAATGTTTTAGGTGGTGTCCACTTTGGCTGGATGACTTATTTCTTTTCGGGATTTTGGGAGAAGTTGGAGAATTTTATTCTTACATTTACAAAACGCGTTTATGGATCATCAATTCAAAAAAAGTTAAAAAGATATTGAACTTCTGTATATTGTATACATGTATTGTATATAAGTATAACTCTTTCATGTTGTAAATAATAGTAATATTTTTATTCTGAATGGTCACTTGCGGAGCGATATTAATCGGAATTTAATGGAATTAAAGAATAATGAGGAATGATGATTTGAAAAATGATGCTTGAGGTCAATACTAATTATTATTTCGAGGAATTCAGTTTACTATTTTATTTTTAACATAAAATCATTATTGCGAATAATGTTTTTCTCATTTGGTTGATATAGCAGCGTGGTGGGCAAGTAGCTAGCGCTGGTATCCCAGACTTCAGGTTCGAATCCTGGCATGGATGTTTGTTAGGGGTTCGGAATCCACTTTAAATTGTAGGTCCGGGTCTGTTTAGCCATCGTGTGCACAAAATGACTGTAGAACGACAAACCAAACCTTTTGTTGATAAAAGATGGACTTATTAATGACACTACAAATGATGTGTAAAGGAAACATATTAATTAATATAATTAATAATTAATTAGTTAATTGATGATTAAAATATTAATAGCATTTAATGGTTAATTACTATGCTGTTTGTAAAAGAAACACCTTTTTTAAAATAATTATGGATTTACAAATTTGATTTAATATTCACAGTTTTGCAGAATATTGCATTAAAATATATTTGATAAGTTCAAGAGATTTTTTTTTTCTTATTTAGGAAAATCTATTTGTTTATTTTTCAGTTTTTATAAATTTTAAGTAGTTATGAAAGGAAATATTTTCAATTTTTTTTTGTAATACCTCACTCAGAAATACTAACAATAACTAAAAGAAATACTCATTTAAGAAACACTATCGTCTCATTTTAAAAAACGACAGAAAATATCAAGCGTAATTTTATATTCTGTCCACCTATTGCTACGAATAAATTTTGTAAATACGTGAATAATTTTATTAGTTAATTAATTCATTTTGACTTACTTTGAACTATTAAAAGGAATTATTGATGTTTATCTTACAAGACAGATGCTTTTTCTTCTATAATATATATTATTGTTCTCAATAGGTCGATATAGCAAACAGAATTTATCATTATAACTTGATATTACGAAGAGATTTATTGAACATACTAGGCTGTTTACTGTAAAAAAGATTAATTTTTCAAGAAAACGATCCGGGTATTTTGAATAGAATATTTTTTTTATATTTATTATTACTGTTAGAAACAGTACAATAACTTGATAAATGATTTTCATAGCAATTTCATATGTGATTGATCATTTTTGATGAAATCAACCCCGCTTTGTTTTACAATTACATTTATTTAATGCCTGGTTATAGTTAAAAAAAGTTACTTTTCATGAAAAGGGCTTTTAATTCCTAATATTCAATTTTTAACTATATCATAGTCTATCAAATAAACATAGGTCAACATAATCGATATTACGAATTTTTTTCTCGTGACTTTTTCGTTTTATCAGATACGCATTCCAATTTTTATTATACCCCCTTTAATACGAAATATTTTATTTCACACACAAAAAAAAACTAATTAGTAAAATGATGGAATATTTAATAATCGTAAGTCATGTGAATTTTTCAATATCCCATGCGAGAGACAGGTATGAAATATTAACAAAAAAAGAAGGATTTTTTACTGTTTTATAATTGCGGTATGAAAAAAAAAACATAACTTTGCCAGTTTTATATCTTCGATAGAGAGAAAAGCAGAATCGTGTTCATGATTACATGGAGTCTCTGGTGTTTGCAGCTACTTTGACCTTTGGAATCAAAATGTATTGGAAAACGATTAATCAACTGCATGTTCTTGAAAGATTGCCATTCAGAAGCGTATTCTCGAAAAGTAAACGATTTATGTATTTATTCTTTTTGTTCACATCGCAAGAATCTTGTTCGGAATTTTTCGCTTTATGTCGCGTGCTTTTGGGCACTGCAACGCACTTTTAAAAAATGAGTTAATTAGCTAATGACCGTTTACCTTTTGTTTTGCTTATACATCACATAAAGCATTAAGTTTTTTTTTAACAAATTCTAATAAATTATCTTGCCATACCACTACACACTATTTCAAGTAGTCAATCTAATATTATTTGAAATATAAATGAATCTGATTTCATTGAGTGGTAAAATTAAACCGTCTTAATTAATTTGGATAAAGGAGAATCTACCATGTTGTCCATGTTTGATGTAACTTGCTTCTGCGTACTTCTTGGCACAGTAACATAAAAAAATAAATACATTAATTAATAATTGATTTTTAGTTTAATTATTAATAATTTTAATTGAAAATAATTTAACTATTACTGTTAATAAATTAATTTAATTTAATTTATTTAAATTAATTTTTAACTAGCTTTTTTAATTAGCCAAATTACTATTTGTTTAGTTTATATATCACATAAAGCATTAAATTTTCTAACAAATTCTAATAAATTATCTTGCCAAGCCACTACACTCTATTTCAAGTAGTCAATCTTATATTATTTGAATTATAAATGAATTTTATGTAATTAAGTGATAAAATTATACAATCTTAATTTGCTTGGATAAAGGAACATCTCCTATGATCACGATTTCATCGATGTTCTTTATATGGAATGACCTAAAGTTAATGAATTTTTATTAATATCTATATAATTTAATTTATTGCTTAAAAATTAATAGTTATAAATGTTTTTATATCTCGAGTCGGGAGACAAAATTATAATAATAATAATATGTTGGAATTGATGGAAACGAAAGGGCAAATCTTCCTGGCCAGTGTGCTATCCCTCTTGACTCTTTAGGAGAATTATACGGAAAAAAATTAAGTCATCGTATATTAGTTAATTATTAGAGAGTTTTTGCATACCGTACGTTAGTTACCGTAGGACGTCCGTTAGCTTTTTCTCCCTAGCGCGCATGCTCTTAGGAAACTGCGCATGCGTATCTGTAATAATGTTTCCTATGAGCATGCGCGCTAGGGAGAAAAAGCTAACGGACGTCCTACGGTAACTAACGTACGGTATGCAAAAACTCTCTATTATCTAACATCAAAGGAAAAAAAAGTCCGGGAGACAATCAAGGATGACCGGAAAAAAAATTGAGTGGAGAAACTCGCAAAGAGGCTGTTGCCAATTTTTGATTAAGAACTGGACACGACTGCCTGGGCGAATATCTGGCCCAATTAGGTATTGTGAAGTCGATATATGTGTTTTATGCAAAGCAGAGAAAATAAATAAGGTTCATCTACTTGCTTACTCGAGATTGGACTCTAATTTACAACAGAATGGTTGATACCGGATACTGATAACTTACTGGATGAAAAGCTAGAAGCACATTTATTAATGTGCTTCTATCTTTTTTAATGTTTATCCTTAGGACATTTAACTTGTTTTAAACTGTTTTTAAGGGCCTTTGGACATTTTTGTTAAAAATGTGTGGTCTTTTCCCTTTGTAATTTTGATTTATTTATTTGATCGTTTTGATTCTATAGTAAGTGGCCGAATTTGTATGGATTGAATTCCAAAAGGCCATAGGTAACAACAACAATGTAATTATAATAATAAGTTCTATATAATGGTAAGACTTTATAAATGTCAACACTTTTTCGGAAAAGTATCTGAAAGTACAGCGAAATACTACAAAGAGGTGAAATATATAGATTGACTATTATATGAATTTTTGTGCTATTTCCCTTTTCTTTGATGAAACATTCCTTTATCAAACACTTTTAAAAATCTTTTGGAATGCAGCAATTTTTAACTGTTTTCAAGCGTAAAAAAATCCTCCAAGTCATTTTTCTTACAAGGAAATCAAACACGAAAGCAGAAGGATAGAGAACAGAGCAACCTCACCCCTACGCCCTACTTTGCCGCATAAGCAAAGAGATCACATTTATTTAGATGCCCCTACCAAAATAAGCAATAACCCTCCTCCCCGCTTGGCGCCTACTCTGAAGAAGAACCGAACTGAAAACCATCATAAATCTCTGCACCCGCGCCTAGAGTTCCCTTTCATTAGACAAGCACAATTTATGAGAAGGGGGATCTGTGTGCTTAAAACGCGCCAAACTGCGTTCCAATTTGCTTATGCTAATTCGACTTTTAAGATGCCAACGCGCCAGATCCCGTAACAAAGGGCGATCATTCGAGAACTGTGATGATCATCACTGACTGATGATGAGGGAAAGGAAATGATGATTGGAGTTCAATTTCGTTTAAAAGAGGTCAATTAAGTCGTTCTTCGTCATCAGTAAGCGAAACGAGTCCAATTGCAGCTTCTGGAATAGATATCCCTCTCGCGTTCGGAGCCATTTTCCATTTTCTGGAATGATTGATGGATTCATTCTGCGATTCCATTTAGCGATTCGCTGAACTGGTCATTGATGCGGAGTCCTTATTTTAATTAAGTGGTGGATCAGTATATAGGGAGATGATGGAAGGAATGATGGTTTGGGTGTGGAGATGAATGGGAATATAGTAGAATGGGAATGGGAATATAGTAGTTGGATAATGGAGTGAAATGATAATGCATTTTTCGGTCATCAAATGGGGAAATTGGAACTGTCACTGGCAAAATGATGTTCCTTTTTAAAGTTATGTTATTTAGATAATACTCTTCCAGTCACTAATTGGCGATAGTTTCTCGACAAGCTTCTAATTTAGTGACGAAATACTAACTACTTCGCTAACATATTTAAACTTTCTGATTAGCTTTTATAACTGCATTAAACTAACGACTTTAATAATTCTGAATTTTGTGCAGTTTTAAAATAATCTTTGTGGATATTATTCCTTGTAATAAATTATTTTACAATTTTAACAAAATAAAATTTTTTTACATGTTTAAGAAAAAATATTAATACTTATAAACAAAATATGATCTGAAATTGTTACAATATATGTCTGTAAACAACCCATATTATATGGTTACAAACGTGCCATTTACAACGTACGCAATACATGTATTATTCGTCTAAAAAGCAACAAAAAATTTTAAAGTAAAAATATTTTATGAATTATGAAAAAAATTTAATATAAATATATTTAGTGATCAATATGACGTCTAATATTCGGTTTTTATTTATAGTTATTGATTATATATTATTGACGACTTTAATATTAGTTCTTAAAACTGTATTAAACAGAAGACTTAATAATTCTCGTTAAAATATTCCTTGTGAATATTTGCTCCTTGTAATAAAATATTATTTTACAATTGGAACAAAATACAAAAATTTTACATGTTTAAGTAAAAATCTTAATATTTACAAACAAAATATGATCACTGAAATTTTTACAGTATATGCCTGTAAACATCACATATTATATGGTTACAAACTATTCATTTACAACATTCCCAATATGGTACTATTTGTCTACAAAACAACAACTGCATTGATCAACAGAAAATAAAATATTTTATATATTATGAAAAAAATAATACAAATATATTTAATGCCGCATAATGCTCAATTTTTATCAATAATTATTCATTATTAATCATTAATTATCCTTAATTTATTTTTTCTTGTTAAACGTTAATTCGATTCAGAACTATGTCCCAATGATAAAATATCGCATTTTGACAAAGTCATAAATTTTGGTGAAATTAATTCTGCTTTAATCAAGTTCATTCAATTAATTTATTAAAATATCCTGACAAAATATTTAATTGCAGTTGCAACTCACAGAATCCAATTACTGAAATATCGACATAATTTTCAATACTAACTAATATCACTGAAATTTAATACGCTCACCACTTTTTTTAGAACCGTTGTTTTCACAACTTTACTACACTTATCTTTATTTGATTAATCGACACCGATTCATTTTATTTTCATTGAAGAAAAAAAATGAGAGGAGAAGACACAACAAAGAGAGACGAACCCAAACTTCCCACTATTAATATCTCTTTATGAATTACTCCCAAGGTGTCGGATCCAGACAATGAACTTATGGATGGATCCCTCTTAAAATTAATACTGCAGTACAAGCAGGGGTGAAGGCGAAGTATTCAAGTGATGAAAGAGATGAATCACCTTCACTTAGAGTAAAAACCGATAGACATTTCTCAAAGAAGATCACTCTCAAAGGCAACTTCTGGGGTCTTATTGAAACTTGCGTTGGAGGATAGTTTGGGTGTCGAGGTCATTGTTTTAGTAGTTTGATCATAAAAAACCCCATTTTTTCCTTCTAGAGATAATTTTAAAAAAAAAGGATAATTTTCAAATTAAACTTTTTCATGAAAATAAGTTGTGATCTACCTGTCAGGTTCATAAAGTTTGCTAAATTAAAATTTTACAAATTTCGGATTGACCTGGAGGATAATGCAACTAATTAATCTCGGTTGGAAACTTGACTAGTGATGCCAAATCAGAAGTTCTCTTGTCACCGGAAATGATGATTAATAATAAGATGGAAAAATCATTTTATAGAGTTCAAGATGTTTGGTTTGGTCTGTCACTCTACGGTCATTTTGTGCACACTTTAGGGTAATTAGACCGGAACCTACAGTTTAACATGTATTCCGAACCACTCACAAAAATCTATGTCCTCCGCCAGGATGCGACCTGCAGCACCAAAGGCCAGTGCGTTAGCCAATTGGCCATCAGGCCGCCAACTGATTTATTAGAATAGGCTATTGATTGGCTGTTATTCTACTTCCTGGAATTCTAGTATTTGAAGAAAAACCATCTTAAAACAATTTTAGAATTTCAAGACAAAATTCAACAAAAAAGAATTATTTTTATGCAGAACTAATTAAAAATAAAAGGTAATATAAAAAAAAATTCCTTTATAAATAATTTCCGTTCATTTTTTTTAAAGTTTATCTGGCGCCATCTGTTGGTAGGTATATGCAACTTAAATCTAAAAAAAAAACCTAAAATTAATTAATTAAATTTAATTACTGAATTAATATTTGAAAAAACTGTATTAACATCCAGTGTCATCCACTACAAGTTCAAAAAAATGTATTTGAACTTGAGGGGATGAATAACAAATATTTTATTATCGATTGAAAATTTGAACAAATTGAGTGTGAGCTAATAGAAATTAATTAAATTAATAAAAATTAAATGTCAATTCTAAATTTACGAAAAATACTTTCTAGAGGTAAAAAAAAAAAAAAAAAATGTTGCAAAAAAAAAAAAAAAAAAAAAAAAAAAAACCTGCAATAATATTTTTCTTTTCTCGAGTTGGTGGTCCATAAACGCATTCGAGATATTTTTTTCTTTCCTTGTTTGATGAGTAAAACGTTCCAAACATTCGAACTTGTAATTTCAATCGCCAATTCCTCCGCACGTTTTAAAATAAGAATCCGTGACAGAGTGACTCTTTTACATTAACTGCAAATAGTTCGGTTTTATTTCATTTCTTGCATAAATATACATTTATAATATAATAAAATTAATGTAATAAAATAATGTAAAAGTTCGATGCAGAGTAGAAGAATTTTGGTTTGCTTCCAGAAGACTTAGATGGAAATGGATTTTTTTTTTCTTTTTTTTTCTTTGGTCATTTTCCTTTGTTGAATGCTTCGTTCAATTGCTGCTGTTCAATTCTCTGATGGCATATTTATCAACATAAAACTTTCAAAAAGGAGGGGAAGAGAAATTTATCGAATAGGTCGTCATTTTTAGGGGAATACTCCCATCTACGTCGTCTTAAATGTATTGTGGTTCCGAATTCAGATTAAACTGTAGGTTCTTATTTGTTTATCCCTCGTGTGCATCAAATGACTGTAGATGAAACAAACCAAAGCTTAAATGTATCGTGTTTTTAAATAACATCAACCGGACACTGTCTGCATGTTCCATGAAATCTTGCTCAAAGAAACCGCTAGATTATTTCTTATTGAAAATCATACGACACGAAATGAGACTGATGTTGGTATTCTGGTCATAGAGCAGCCTGATGACCAACTGGCTAGCGCTCTGGCCTTAGGTACCACAGGCTTCAAGTTCGAATCCTGGCGGTGGAATGGATGTTTGTGAGTGGTTTGGAATCCGCGTTAAACTGTAAGTCCCTGTCTGTTTAGCCTAAAGTGTGCACAAAATGACCATAGAGCATCAAACCAAATCAACAACAACAATTTCTTTTCTTATCCACAAAGTACAACATTTAGATACAAAATAATATTAAAGGAAAGGACAAATTTAATTTTTTAGATTTAAAGTATTTAAGGCCTGAATTTTTGATTTACAATATGCTTCATAAATAGATTACAAAAAAAGGCAAGGCTATACTTTTAACAGTTCTGTAGCGTGTGTGGGTTTCAAGTTCTAATTTAAAAAAAAAATTTAACACAAAAATGAATATGCTAATAGATAAAAAAATATTTAAATGAAGTAATTTTTAATATTTTTCCCATGAAAATCGTATTGTCCTTATGAATAATATTGTTAATGTAGGGTTTACCTGAGACAAGCTCATCGCGGAAGAAGGTTCGCCATCGTCTTTAGAGATTGGATCTCTTAAGAGTCTGCATACTCTTCTTATATACTCGAGCATAAAGAAAAGATTTTCTAACTTACAGATTTATTTGAAAATCCCAGTTATGGAAGCCAGAATTTAAACTTTATCATCGCTTGTCAAGTTTCAAACAGAACTCCATTAACTAGGAAACCTAATGAGCTTTACATACAGTTAACTCAGTTCTGATTACAGTGGAAACTGAAGTTTAATATGGAGAAATACCACCCTGAAAACTCCCACCAGGTAGTACAACTAACTAGGCAAGATGCTCTTTTAGTTTTTTGAAACAGCTTTTACAAAAAAGCCGAGTTAAACCTCTGCCCTAACGTTCCCCAACGGCCTAATATAGGCCGAAATGTTACAAGAGATATCAAAGTACCCATGTATGAGGATTAATGTGCGTGTACTTGATAATCGTGCATCTAAGTTCCATAATACATGGATCCAATCGTAGGCACTAACTAGAAGTGATTAGGTGACTAAATTGTTGAATATTTTTAACTAGTTTTGTTTTTATAAAAAAAAACACATACTATGTTACGACTAATTAGCTTTTACATTATATTATCCTGAAAAAAAGTATTCTTAGATATATATTCACGATTTTTGAATACATTGAATAAATTTAACGAACAAAGATTGTTAAAAATTCTATAGATTTTTTGAATTCCAGATTTAAATCTTACGAGCAATATTTTAATATTTTAACTCAAACGCTGTCTCAAATTTATTCCTTCTTCAAAAAGTTATCAGAATGAGTGAAATTAGGACATCTCTTTTTACAAAGAATCTTTCTAAATGATGACGTGGTAGAAGAAAAAATACAATACCATTTGCATAGAGAGATAGAATGTCTCTTGAATTTGGAATCTTAAATAATACTTGATACATTCCTTTACAAATGTCAGAAAGCACTCAGAAATAATCAGCGAGAAAAGCAGAAATATGTATTTAAACTTGAAATGTTAGACGTCTGTTTTCTGTCCGCTTACTTCTGTCTGGTCGTTCAAATGGATACAAAGTAAATTCAATTAGGACGGAGAAACATGGTACTTGAGTGACAGTCCAACATGGCAAAAAAGGAAAGATTCAATGAAACGAAACACTTGCTTTGTCGAGACACTTGGAATTGTCAGAACCTAAATGAATTAGGCCTTCTATTTCTTGATTAGAAGGAAATAATAACAAAAAAATTTTTTTTAGAAAAATCATTCAAATCATATTTGTTCTTCTGAAGGAGGGGAAATTTCTTGGTTCTGGTTATATTTCCTGTCATATTCTTTCTTCATTTATTTATGGCCTGGTGGATATCGCATTGGGTTTCTGACATGAGAGGGTTCAGTTTAAAATTCGGCAAATGTTGCCGAATAAAAGTTATTGTATCTACACAATGTATCAAAGAATTTTTAAGACTGGTATTGGATCTCTGCCATACATCTGTATTGTCGTGCATACATAATATAACTTGACTATTAGCTGACTTACTGCCAAAACCTCAATGTATTTGTTCACATTCTGAAACTATACTGATATTCCTGATAGTAGCACATTTTTTTTTCGTGTTGAATTTAGAGGAAATTTCTTGCAAAACTTAGAAAAAGTGCCATTGAAACGTATCATTTAATGAACACAAATTTACAGCGAGTTTTGCTTAAGTAGATATAATGTTGCAAAACCAAAACTTCAATGAATTTGTTCACTATCTGAAATTATATGGATATTCCTTAGAGAAGTACAATTTTTTTCATGTTGAATTTTCAAGATAGAACAATGAACTGTAAAACTTTTTGCAAAACTTAGGAAAAAGTTCCATTGAAGCATATCATTTAACGAAACAAATTTACGGAGAGTTATTTTTAAGTATATATAATGTTTTCTTATGCCATAATTGTTTATTGGATGGAAGATACACTCTAGAAGATGATAAGAATACAAAGAAGTTCATCAAGAACACCTGAGAATTTTGAAAAAGTGCGCTTTGCATCACTGTGAATGTTAGAAGATTCTTTGAACATCAACATTAGAACTATTAGAACCATACTACATGAAGATTTTTCAAACACCCTTTAACTAATGAACAAACATCAAGAAACAGTGCACATTGTGGAGACTTCCTTTCAACTGCTGAAAATGATCCAAACTTCTTGAAAATGATTGTTACAGGCGATGAAACATGGTGCTTTTAGTAGCTATGATCCAAAACCAAAGTGACAGAGGGCTGTGGTTAAGTTAGAAAGCTTACCACAAGCGAATAAAACAAGAAAAGTTACATCAAAAATCAAAACAATGCTCGTCACATTCTCTGATAGTAAGGTTCGCAAAGAATTTGTTCCGAATGAGCAAGCAATTACTGGTGAGTATTGTTTAAATGTTCTGGAGCGTGGGATGGACAACAATCGTGGCATTTATCCAGAATATAGGGAGGAAAACAGTTGATGTTTGTTGCATGATAATGCACCCAGTCACAACTCACGAGTTTTGGCAAAAAATAGCGTCTAATGTTAAGTCATCCTCTCTATTCGCCTAATTTAACACTTAACGATTCCATTTTATTCTCCAAAACTTAAAATAGAAGTTATTATGATGGCATTGGAACAATACAAAACTCTTCGCCACGAGCGTTGGAGGCAATCCCACAAAGTGAACTCGAAAAATAAAGATGACAAACTTTATTAAGCAGCTATAACAAATGTATTGAAACCGAAAGGTCTTATTTTCAATTAAAAATACTAAAAAAAATATAATTATTTGTATTATTTAATTTTATAAACCCAATATTAAAAATTCTTTGACACGCTGTCTATGTTGGAAATAGTTACAATAAATCCTTAGGTAAGAAATAAATTGCATTAGACTAAAAGATTGGTTTGGCTTGGTTTGTCACTTCACAGTCATTTTGTGCACACTTTAGACTAATTATACCGGGATCTACAATTTAACGTGGATTCCGAACCACTCACAAACATCCATGCCATCACTAGGATTCGAACATGAAGCATGTGGTTCCAGACTGCCAGCTAATTAGGCTTCTAGAGGATGAGGACACACTATATGCCGCTCTTTGGATAAGTTCGTTAATAATTATGGTGGCATAGTAAGAGCTTTTATAATTATGGTGCACTGTGACAGAATCTACATAAATCTGCAGTTTATTTATACATCCAAAAGGATATTGACCTATAGTAAAAATAAGCAATATTATTTTTGGTATTGAAACTATTTCAACTAAGTTCCATTTTGGACTCAGTGGTAATGTACAATACATAATGTTCAAAATTGGTTTGGCTTGTCGCTCTACGGTTCTTTTGTGCACACTTTAGGCCATTCAGACCAGGTTTTACAATTTAATGTGGATTCTGAACCACTGACAAACATCCATGTCACTGCCAGGAATCGAACCTGAAGCCTGTGGTACCAAAAACCAGAGCGCTAGCCAATTGACCATCAGGCCGCTATAGTTTTCAAGAAGACGAGGGTTCCCGTTGAGGCATGTGCTACAGTTTTACAAAACAAATGAATAAATTTTGTTGTGATTGTGACAGAATGTTTTGCAGTCATTGTCAAACATCTTAACTACAGTTTTTTGAATTTTTTTCAATTCGACCAAAAAGAAAATAATTATCCTTTTAGAAGGCAATACTTCCAACTGTATTGTTTTTGGGAACAACGCTGATCCACTGAAATCGCATTCACATGCCAAGAAATTTTCCAGATTCAAAAACCAATATACAGATGTTTAAGTGCCTTGTGCATTGGAAAAAAGAAAGTACAATACAAAAAAATTAAATATAAATTTTTCTAAGTAAGCTTAGTAGTTAAGTTTGTTACAAAATAAAAAAATTTTTCGAAAGACTTAAGCTTTATCTATAATTTTTTTTTCTTAAATTTTCATTATTTCGTTAATCTCGTTTCATGCATAAAAAAAAAACAAAGTAATTTCTAGAATCTGATAAAGTTTTAAGCCCGTTGAAAAAAATATTCATACAAAAAAGAGTAGAAAGGATTATTTTAAACTCAAGAACTAAATTGAATCACTGTTAATGGATTTAATGTTACATTGTCACTTACACGTGTTGACGAAAAAAAACCTTCTCTCAGCTACATAAAAATGTTTTAAAATTAATCAAAGACTAAAGAAAACTAATTTTTAAGATAGTTAAATAAAAATTTCTCTTGCGATAGTTTTATGCTTTAAGTTAAAAATCTTTTTTGTTTTATATAAAAAAGGATTATCTCCAAATTTTATATCATAAAATATTCTTTTCAAAACTGTTGAAGAAAAAACAATTAATTTTGATCTTAATTTTTTGTTTATTACTTTAATTTAAGATTAAAGGACAAAAAGTTATTAACAATCGGGTTTTTTATGTTGTTGACAACGTTTTTATGAAACATAATAAAATTATAACTTTCAAATAAGATTTTACAAAAACTATAATAAATTAATACTTGAAATTATAACTTTCAAATAAAACTTTCCATAAACTATAATAAACTGAATTAAACCCTAAAATTATAACTTTCAAATAACATTTTTTATAAACTGAATTAAACCCTAAAATTATAACTTTCAAATAACATTTTTTATAAACTGAATTAAACCCTAAAATTATAACTTTCAAATAACATTTTTTATAAACTGAATTAAACCCTAAAATTATAACTTTCAAATAAGATTTTCCGTAAACTATAATAAACTGAATTAAACCCTAAAATTATAATTTTCAAATAAGATTTTCCATAAATTAATAATAAACTGAATTAAACTCTAAAATTATAATTTTCAAATAAAATTTTCCATAACTATAATAAACTGAATTAAACCCTAAAATTATAATTTTCAAATAAGATTTTCCATAAACTAATTAACTGAATTAAACCCTAAAATTATAACTTTCAAATAAAATTTTCCATAAACTATAATAAACTGAATTAAACCCTAAAATTATAATTTTCAAATAAGATTTTCTATAAACTGAATTAAACCCTAAAATTATAATTTTCAAATAAGCTTTTCCATAAATTAATAATAAACTGAATTAAACCCTAAAATTATAATTTTCAAATAAGATTTTCCATAAATTAATAATAAACTGAATTAAACTCTAAAATTATAATTTTCAAATAAGATTTTCTATAAACTAATAAACTGAATTAAACCCTAAAATTATAACTTTCAAATAAGATTTTCCATAAACTATAATAAACTGAATTAAACCCTAAAATTATTATTTTCAAATAAGATTTTCTATAAACTAATAAACTGAATTAAACCCTAAAATTATAATTTTCAAATAAGATTTTCCATAAATTAATAATAAACTGAATTAAACTCTAAAATTATAATTTTCAAATAAGATTTTCTATAAACTAATAAACTGAATTAAACCTTAAAATTATAACTTTCAAATAAAATTTTCCATAAACTATAATAAACTGAATTAAACCCTAAAATTATAATTTTCAAATAAGATTTTCCATAAATTAATAATAAACTGAATTAAACTCTAAAATTATAACTTTCAAATAAGATTTTCCATAAACTATAATAAACTGAATTAAACCCTAAAATTATAATTTTCAAATAAGATTTTCCATAAATTAATAATAAACTGAATTAAACTCTAAAATTATAATTTTCAAATAAGATTTTCCATAAACTAATAAACTGAATTAAACCCTAAAATTATAACTTTCAAATAAAATTTCCCATAAACTATAATAAACTAAATTAAACCCTAAAATTATAATCTTCAAATAAGATTTTCCATAAACTGAATTAAACCCTAAAATTATAATTTTCAAAGAAGATTTTCCATAAACTAATAAATTGAATTAAACCCTAAAATTATAACTTTCAAATAAAATTTTCCATAAACTATAATAAACTGAATTAAACCCTAAAATTATAATTTTCAATTAAGATTTTCTATATACTGAATTAAACCCTAAAATTATAATTTTCAAATAAGATTTTCTATAAACTGAATTAAATCCTAAAATTATAACTTTCAAATAAGATTTTCCATACACTGAATTAAACCTTAAAATTATAACTTTCAAATAACATTTTCCATAAACTGAATAAAATCCTAATATTATAACTTTCAATTAAGATTTTCCATAAACTGAATTAAAACCTAAAATTATAACTTTCAAATAAGATTTTTCCATAAACTATAATACAGTTTCCTTACTATTAGCGTATAACTTAGAGTAAAAATTAACTTTTGCATAATTCAAAAGTTTAGTTATGAAAAAGGATTCTAGAGGAATCAATTTCCAAAAGTTCAAAGCACTTCGTTAAAATTTACAAATTCTTTTACCTGTAATATTTTATTTAGAACTTCTGCCGATATTATACTAAGTATTTAATAAAAATAAATTTTGACTACCTCATTTAGTTTATAAATGTATCTTATTCTGTTTTACCGCTTTCCCTCTATTCATGAGTAGACTACTCATAAATAGATGCTGTTGTCTACCAAGTGGGATAAGGAAAAATAAGTAATATATATATATAAAAAAAATTAAGTCTATTCCTATTTTTTTTTTCATTCTATCTCAGAAAGTCCTTTATAAATAATTTTAATTCATTTTTTTAAGTTTATCTGGTGCCATCTATTGGTAGATAAATGCATCTTGAATCTAAAAAAACTAAAATTAATGGATTAAATTTAATGAATGAATTAATATTTGAAAAAACTGCATTAACATCAAGTGTCATCCACTACAAGTTAAAAAAAAAATGTATTTTAACTCGAGTGGATGAATAAAAAGTATTTTATGAACGATTGAAAATTTGAACAAGAAATATATAGGGAGAGTGTGAGCTAATAGAAGGAATTGAAAAAAAAAAAGAGAGAGAGAGAACTGTACAAACCCTAAAATTCCATGATATATTTTTCCAAATTACGGTGGCACAATGTGAATGCAGTGTAGCCGGCTATCCTTGGTGAATCCTGAGTAATGCTGTAAACAGTTGCATATCTCTTTTACAACGGCAAATAAAGTCAAAGGACCTGTTATTTGCAAACAACAATAAACTGAAGACTAAAATTAAACCCTTAAATTGTTTTTGCTAGAAAAATATTACGTAGCATTTTTATATAATGCACTAATTTTGTATTTATTAAATAAAAAATATTAATTTATATTAAAAGAGACAGTGTGTTTAGTAATGAGAAATTTATTTTCGTATTATCAGATATGGTTTGGGGTTTTATCTCCAAATTTTACAATAATATTGCATAAAATATTCTGTTCAAAACTATCAAATAAAAAATAATAATTTTGATATTAATTTTTCGTTTATTACTTTAATTTAATATTAAAGGGCAAAAGTTATTAACAATCAATTTTTATGCTATTGACAACGTTTTCGTAAAACATAATAAAATTATAACTTTATAATAAGATTTTACAAAAACTGTAATAAACTTTCCTTAATAGTAGCGAATAACATAAAGTAAAAATTAACTTTTGAATAATCCAAAACAGTAATTACGAAAAAGGATTCTAGCGGAATCAATTTCCAAAAGTTCAAAGCACTTCGTTAACCTTTAGAAAAATTTTTCTTATACCTAATAGTTCGGCAAACACAGAAGGATTTTCAGCTCCAATGAGCAAGAACGGAGAAGAAAAAAATAAGTAAAAAATAATAAAAGGGAAAAGAAAGAAAATTCCCTGCCCCGGCGATTGATTTGTTAACGGTTTTCTTCATTAAAAATTCATCTCTTTAATGGCCAAATCCATAAGTTAGTCGATTTATTTTCGGTAATTGAAAAGCTTATCTCTGACACCGCGACATAGAAATAATAATACTAGTAAAAGCAGAAAAAAAAGCCTGTTTTAGGCACCTGATGTCCTATTATAATACTCATTTAATGAGTTAGCTCGTTGTGTATGGAGACAGCCAGCCCAAGTGGCGTAAGTAATGCGCTGTTACGGTAGATGATTTAAAGATCGCTGCATTGTAAGAGTAATTAAGCTTTTTTTCTGCCTAAAATAGGCACTTTTTTTTCAAGTAACTACTTATTTAAATCATGACTTCCTTAATGCCATATTTAGGGAACACATTAATTCAACGCATTCAGGGCCATATATTTAACATAAAGTTACGTATATGATTTGGGTTTTGTTTGGTTTATTACCCTACGGTCATTTCTTTGCACACTTTAGGCTAATTAGACCTGGGCCTATAATTTATTACTACTACTACTATACCATACCACATAACAGTGAATAGAGCTGAGTTGTCCCTATATAGTTTGGGAATAATGTAAATAAGAGGTGTGACTGTGTTCTGTGACGCTCTACAGTCATATTAGACCGGGACCTATTTCTTAAAGTGGATTGCATTACATTTGAAACATTCATGGCACCGCCATGATTAGAACCAAAGGCCTGTGTCACTAAAGGCCAGAGCTCTAGCCAATTGGCCATTAGGCCGATGTAAGACTTGGAAGCGAATATGAGAGCGTCCTTTTTTTCCATTGAGCTACAATTTGTCCAAATAATCACACAGTGAGAAAGTAATCGGCTGTTGTTTGATAAACAGAAAAGTCTTCAAAGCAGGTCACAAAATCGATATTACCTGAAGCAGTTTTTCACCTACTCCGATTGACAGCACTTGATTTCATATTTTATTTACAGGATAACTATAAATTGACATTACTTACAGAAAACTTTTAGCACTAACGAACATCTGAAATAAAAGGGAATTCCTTAGAGAAATTAATAAATACATAAGCATTCCGCGAAAAAAAAGTTCCAAAAGGGGAAATATACATATTTCTTTATTTTCAATGGCTAGGCAAAAAGTAAATAGAACAATAGAACTATCAAGAAGTAAGAACGAAAAGAAGGCCAGAGTCATTGCCTAATAAGCGATCTTGCTTCTCAAGATATTGACTCCTTTGTAGGCCCACGAAGAGCCCCACGTCGGAGCAGGTGTCCCTATCCATTGCTTCTCCAGAGTCACAAAGTGGGCAAATAGGATTGGTGGAAATGCTAATGATATGCAGTTGGGCAGCCAGGAAATCGGGTGCCGTAGATAAGCGAAAGGCTGCAACTTGGTTTATCGGGAATAAGGAAAGGGCCTCCTCTAAATTTTAGGGCTATACCAGTCTGAAGATCCCGCATGAAATTAGATATTAGATGTAAATAAACTTTTTAATGACTTTTTAACCCTCCAATAAGAAATGACTGTATTAGGATGTTCTGGCATCCTTTTTTGCAAGGAAATCCGTTTGTTCACTGTCCAGTGATCAGGTACCCACTGAAGAACTATTTGTTTCCGCTTTAACGTGAGAGTTTTGAACAATTCTTGACATTGCAAAATCTCAAGGGCCAATGGCTATTCCACAGAGATAATTGATTGGGTGGATGCTAGATTTTCAAATGGGAAATTTAGAGCTTAAAGACATTTAATTGATGTATCAATGAATTACGCTGATTTGAAAAATTATTTTTTGTAGAAGATTTTGAAATTTATGTTCTCTGTACTCATTTTTCATGTGAACTAGAAATTTTATTCTATGGAAATTATTCTTTACTGTCGTAGGTAGCATGTTCAAAAGAATAATAATGACACTTCATGCTATAGTGTCATTTAAGGTTATCAAGTCGCAGAGCCTATAAAAAAATCTTATACCTTTTTTTTTACCTACGTCGGGGTGGAGGCCATATCGACCATGAGTCCTCTGGCAGCCCAATAAAAACCAGTCTTTTTATAAAAGTTGTCTGGAGAACAGTTCATAAAAGAGAGTGCAGGGCAGCTTGTCAAACGTGTAAAATGCATAAAAGTGCCTGAAGAACACAGAATACAATAGGAATATTGGTCAAGCCAATACGGCAAATGTTTCTTTGTTAAAAGTCATGACCTGTGAAAAATCTGAAATTTTCAATAAAAACCGTGCGAGAAAGATTCGTTGAGAGAGAGGAGTGCAATAATGAACTTCAGACTTTCACAACTTCAACACGATCAGTTTGGAGAGGACATTTGCAATCTACTTTTTACTACACCACATATTTGCTGGTAGGGCAGAGTAAAATGTTGCAAATTGCATCCCTTTTTTGCAAGAATGTCAGCCTTTTCATTTCCTGAAATATTGCAGTAGCTTTGAATCCATCTAAGAACAATTTTCCATCCAGTAGAAATTGCTTGATTAAAAAGCATCGTATCTTCCTCCACTTGATAGGAATTATTTATTGTATGTGAAGCGACAGCAAAAATAGCAGACTGAGAATCTATAATAAAAGCAACTTTCTTAAGTTGTGTAGACAAATTAAAAGGTTTAGAATGGCTCGTTTTATGGTCTCGATCTCAGCATAGAAAATTGTGGCATTTAAATTAACAGGATATGTTTCCTTGAAAAATCCTGGATATCACTACTGCCCCAAAATTGATTCCAGTTATGACAAACACATAATGGAATTCCGGAACCGCAAAAAAGGCTGGTAAATTGAAAATTAATTTCAAAATACTCAATGAAAACTAGTTTAATTTCAATTTTTTCACTGCAATTTATTATTATTGCAAGGTGTCCTATTTACTAAATTGGTGCCTTTTGAAATTGGTTTTTTTACACGGAATTCTGCTCTCCATGCCTTCATTAGAATTTTACTAAATTTCGTGCTATTAGGATTATTAGATAGGATTATAAATAGGTTTGAATAGTGTCAGTTTAACTATTCCACACCCGATACACGCAGGCAGACTGTCGGACATTCCTAAATAATACCCTCTAATGTTTTATAAAAGCCATCACATTATAGAGGTAATTAGTTATATTTTTAAACTTTTTCAGATTTATTTCATACCTATTACTATCTTAGAATCATATTTCAATTCTATACATAACTTCCACATGCGTAATTGTGTGATGAACATTAACCATTTCAAATTAGCTTCCAACTTAATTAGCATATAGCATGTGTAGCCATAATTACGAGTTTTGATTAATATTAGTTTTTAATCTAGATTACAATTTTTTTAAGTAATATACTGTATGAGGATATCATTTGTTAAATGTCGTATTTATGTCTACAATTAGTGATTGCGTGATTTCTCCTACATGTAAAACATGCTGTAAAGTACACTTCAAATGAACCATTTTACTGACCAATTTCAGCTGCAATTAGACTTAGCAACACTGACCTATGAATGACATTCATATTAAACAGCATGGCCACAACGGAATTGTTACCGATTCTGTTCCCTAACCTAACTGTTCTCTAATTCTAACTCTAGAAATTGCTGTCATATGAATGTTAAAGTACTCTGTAAGGTAATAGAGATTTAAATAAGATTAGGATTTTAATTGGGCTTGATCGACTTTTAAGAGAAAGAAATCCAATGATCATATAGTTGGGAATTAGAATACTACTTCATTTTAAAAAAAAAAGGATTCGTCTTATAACTGTAGTTGATAATGTCTTGGTTATAGCTTGTGCATTAGTTTACTGTTATTACAAAAAATAAATAAATTTTAATTTTATATAATGGTTGCTTATTCTATTCCTCGAAGTATGCTCTTAAACCTCAACGAATAATACTTAAGGATAATATAAAACATGAGATATAGCTGACTATAAATTATAAAGCGTAAATGGGATATAAGGCTGTAAAGTTTATGAAAGAGTTAACGAAGCTTTATTTCACATAAAGTATTCATCATCTTCATATAAATGGCGAGGTACCATTAATTTCCAAATAAATTGCACCTACTTGGGGCCTTTCTCGTTTGCATGCAAATGGCATAACATCTAAAACAAGTCTTCCAACCTCCACCTCCAAATTGGACTGAAATATGATTGCGTAAGAGAAGCAGAATGTCTTGGATTACCCCACCGTAAATAACCATTTCCCTCCAGCAATTTGACGGAAAGAAGTTTGTCTGCAATTTTACGAGACTCAAAATATGATTCTTTGCATTAGTAACGATACGAATTTTCAACTCATTTTATCGACTGTGTGCAGGAGGAAAGGATGAAGATTTTAAGAACAGGTTATTAAAGTGTCCTTTGATGCATAGTTTTATGCCATACATATGGGTTTAATTAAAAATATGTATTATTTTTTTTAATCTGTATAGGAAAATATTGCTTAAAAATGTGTTTAATTTATTTTATTGTGTCTTTGAGGAATAAGTTTAAACTAATAAACATTTGATGCAATTAAAGTAGTTAAACATTGCTTAGAAAAGCAAAATGTTAGCTGGTTCCTAAAAAATAATATTCCGCAGTCTTAATATTTCAGTGGATTTAATCAATGCACTAAATATATTTAACCATGTTTTGTCTTTTTAACAAAAATTAAATATATGTGATATTTATAGTGACGATATCACCCTTTCTCTATCAGGTGTTGTAAAGTCTCGGCGTATACTAGAACTATAACGACTTCAAGAAGAGGGCCACTATCAGGTTCAGGGGAACACTTTATATTTTATTTACAAGCATTATTTTTATATGCAGAACTCTATTTAAAATGACATGAAAATTAAATATATAAATTAGATACACCAGTGCAGTTCACTCCAAGGACAGAGATTTTCAGAGTTCTCTAGTCTAAGACGAATCTAGTTCAACCAGTCTCCGGCAGACCTTAATTATCATACGGCATGATACACGAAATTACAACAAAGGGCTCACTTTGTAAACAGGCGGAAACTCCGGCCTGTTCAGTCCCTTAGGAGAGAAAAACAACACTTTTTGTCGACTCGTGGTAGAACTCTCTCCTTTCTTCTCCAAAATCTCCCTTTAAGAAAATCCTTCAAGAGGAGGGGGTCAACTTCTCTCACTTCTCATTGGAGTGGATACTTCCTCAGCCCATGGTCTATCCCCAATCACGATGTAGAAACTCATGACGTAGTCCATATCTCATTTAAAATTGTTTCGAATTGTGATAATAGAGCAGACAATCGCTAATTTCACGTAGTCTCATTATCCATGACACTGAGTATCTGCTGTCAGATTTGAGCGACAGGCTGTTCTCATTTGTACAAAACACTAATTGCAGGTAGTATGGATATTTACGATACTGCTTTTCTATGATCAGATTTTTGTGATAGGTTGTTATTATGTACTTGTTACATTCCTATCTTCTGGGAATGAAATGCTAAAAATCTTCCCGCGAGAAAAAAAATGCTACAATAACAACAGAAATGCTCTATTTCTTCTCGTGGGAAAAATGCTACAAGACTCATAACAACATATTTTTCTATTATGATAGAAATCATTTCGTTTGGCAACATCGTCCGCTGGAAAGATGAAGGGGATGTTTTATTAATGCCACCTGGGAATACTTTTGTAGCTTCTATTTTGCGTTAGCGTTTCATATTTTAAAGTGGAAAATTCCGTACTTGTCGTGCAAAAGATTGCGAGGAATTTTTTTCACCAAACAAATTCCTTGTTTTTGAAAGCAGAGACATGGAAGTAATATCCTCTGAAAATAAAAATGGATGACTATTCCTACTATAAAAACATGGATTCCTGTAATAATAATATGGATTACTTATTTAAATTTTTTAAATCATTATTATTGTGTATTTTGAATCAATAATTGTAAAACAAGTCTTGCTTAACACTCAATACATTTTGTATTTGCGGTTGTCTTTGTGACCTATGATGATCATTAAAGCGATGTTTGGCGAGTTATTGGGTCGTCGTGTTAATGACAGATGTTGAGGGAAGTTGACGGAAAACTTCACCAACACCAACAGAACAGCCTATTATCACGCCCTTTTCGTACTAGGCGAGAACTTTCCTTCCAACAGTCATTTATCAGCCATTGATAAATGGCTTGGCGGGCAGGGCATTTGTCATTTTGGCTCGCTATCGGAAAAAATGCTTTGTATGGGAAGACATTTAATCACTTTTATATAATAAGATATTGCAAGTATTAATTTCATTGCAGATTCCGAAATAGAAATGAAAACACTTTTAAAGAATAATGGTTTTAATGATCAATATGAAAACAAATAAGAGAAAAAATATCTGTGTTGAATTTTAAGTGGGAGCACAATATTTTTTTAAATGTAGAATTTAGATATGGGCAAACTAACATCAATAATTTTAAATTGTTTTGATTTATTATGTTTTTTTGTCAGGGCCTGAATGACCGAGTGGCTAGCGCTCTGGCGCTCGGTACGACAGGTTTCGGGTTCGAGTCCCGGTGGTGCCATGGGTGTTTGTAGTGGTTTGGAATCCACTTTAAACTGTAGATCACAGTCTGTTTAGCCTAAAGTGTGCACAAGATGACCGTAGAGCGACAAGCCAAACTGTTCCTTTGTCACATAACTTTTTAATTTTTTGACTTATTCATATAAATATTCAATAAATGGAATCATTTAGAATATTCAATAGATTAATTAATCTTATGGATTTATTAATCTAGATTGTTTTAATTTATTAAATTAAATGTTTCGATTCATTAATTTATTTATCTAAATTATTTTAATTTATTGATTTATTAATTTAAATTGTTTTGATTTGCTAATTTATTATTCTAAATTATTTTGATTTCATTAAGGCAAGAGTTTTTTTAAAAGGAAATTTAAAAAAGGATAATTTATGTATTTAAATTTTTATTATAAATTGCTACATCATAAATTTTAAAAATATATTAAATAAATTCTTCAAGAACATTTTTAAAAATAATTTACGAGGCTATTTTTAAAATTATTTGACAAGAACATTTTTACAAATATTTAAAGCAAATTTTAAAAGAACATCTTTAAAATTATTTATTATTAAATAAGTTAACTTAATAAACCCAGATTAATTATTTTTAATTCATAATGTTCTTCAAACAGTCTTTAGATAAATAAAATAAGTTGGTCCTGCATTTAAACATTTTTATTGCTTCAGGTTTTCATTTTATTTACGCTAAAATATTATTTCAAATTCCATCAAAGATATAATTTTTAGTTCATTTCTCAAACTTTGAATTCTCGTTAAAAAATTAGGTTTTGAAATAAAAGCTCAATTATTTTTATTTAAACAGACATGTTCCAATTTAGGTCATCTCTCAATATGCGAACTGTTTACATTTATAAATGTTTATGGGCATTGAATTCTTTTGGTAAATAAGTAAGTCACTGTTCAATTTAATTTAATTTATTGTTTTCATATTAATTTATAGTCACATTTTTTAATTGACTTGACTTATGAGATATATATTTTTGTTTTTTAATAATATGTTAGTTATATACATTGAATTAAGCTCAAAATTAAATGGAAATTTTAACATTTCATGATATTGGCGTGACTATTTCATTATAATAACTGTAAATTGCATTTTCAGGTTTCAGGAGGAAATTGTTTCATAATAGATTAATGAATTATTTCTGGCTCTAAATAACACTTTAAATCCTATGAACTTTGAATAATAAATGAGATATTTGACTGTGTATATTTAGAAGCCATTGTTACAAACGTGTGGATTTTTATGAAAAACATGAAAAAATATCTGTACTTTAAAATATAATTAATTACAAACATAATGAATTTAAAGAAGAAATGTTTGACTGTTTAATAGTTTAGTTCTTAAAAATACACTCACTCAAATTTCCATTTGAAATGTGCACAGATAGAATTGTGTACAACTTCATGAACATAAAGAAGAATTCTTCTTCTTCATTGGCACAAGAGATCCATGGTGGGCCAAGGCCGTCCGCCTACTGACAGATTTCGAGACTTGAGTTGCTTTTCCTGTTGTAGGGATATGACTGTCAGCTCTACGCCCATCAGTCATGTTAGACCGAAACTTAATGTTTAAATTGGATTCCGAACAGCAAAAAATATCCATGCTACTGTCGGCACTCGAAGCCTGAATCGTGTATCATCCACCGCCAGAGAGCTAGCCACTCGGCCATCAAGCCATCAAAAAGGAATTCACAACAGTAAAAAATATCACGTCGAAGATCCTAGGATAGAAAATGTTAAGTTTTATATTATAAATAAATTGAACAAACTGATATTCATTTAAAAGATTATATTATTTTATTATTTGTTTATTTATTATTACATATGATAAGATTGCATTATTTTTAAAAGAAACGAATAAAAATTGTTTAGAATAATGTTGGATTTTAATGGAAAGTCGTTTGAAAATGCTTATAAAGAGTTGTCATGGTTACTGCTTATCAGTATTTCAATATAAAATATAAAAAGATAATCTCATGCCATAAAATCATATACACGAGGGCTATGACACCGTTAGAATAATCGTCTGTTATTTATAATATATTCTTTTCTGTGTTAACAATATAAAAAACAAGTCAAAATAAGGATAAATACGATATAAAAAACAAGATAACGAAAGATAAAATGCAAGATAACGAAAAACGATAAAATACAAGATAAAAAAACAAGATATTACTTATTTCTTAGTTAAAATTTAATAATTTTTGCTTTTGTGTCAATTAATAATCTATAAAAGGACTTCCCAGTCAATAGTCTTCAAGTTAACATATCATCCCCGGAAATTTTATATGGAGTATTCGTGTACGAATCGAAATCCGTTTGTGCAATTATGAAAAAACTGGGCCACTTCAAGCCTTCTTTTCTACACCATTAATGATGAAACTCTAGATATCTCACAAACCTATAACTAATCTCGAAGATATCTAACACAATTTTCTGTCATTCAGTTTTTCTTTATATCCAAGATCATTCGTTTTGTACCATTTTTTTCTCATGGATAGAGTTTTGGCATTTCATTCCCAGGAGAGATGAACGTATATTTGACAAGTATATAATAACAACCCATCACTCAAATTTGACGACAGATAAGCAGTATTATGGGTAGTTATACTACATGCAATTAGTGTTTTGTACTAATGAGAACAACCTGTCACTTACATGATTCAGAATATCTGTTATCAGGAATTTCAAATGTAATATGGACTGCTTATTAATAAAAAATAAAGTGTTCACATGTACCAGAAAGTGGCCCTCTTCTTGAAGCCATTATAGGTCTAAAATAGGTCCAGATGTTACAGTTTTTTAAAAATAAACACTTTTGATTATGATTCATTTGTACATTGATAGGAAAAACTTAACCATGAATTATTATTTCAATATAACTCTGCAACACAATAACTATTATTATGAAATTGTTCACCAAAACTTTAAGCACCTTTTACCACAGTTTCAAGTCTAAACGGAATTTCTTGACATAAGACTTACGCCACGTTGCCTGCGAGAGGCGCGTTTCATGTTGCAGTCGATATGAGTCCATTGTTTACCCATCTTCTCCATGTAGGCGTTCGATTTCCCTATTCATCTTCGCCGGAGAATGGAAAGGGCGGCCCACTTTGTTTTCTTCCTCCGGGGAAATTGTTCGTGAGGGGGGAGGAAGGGGCGTATGGTATCGAGAAATTAGTGGCGAAAACGATATTTTTAATGACCGCTGTTCTCTGAGCTATGAATCATCGAGCAAGAAAAAGGATCAGAGCTTTGAGTTAGAGTGATGCTTTTTTTCTCTCCCGAGGTTGCTAAAGAGCGTATTAGTTAGAAGATTAGTGATGCAGAAAATTGGAAGAAAATAGATGCCCGTTTTTGATGCATTAATAGTGAATTGATTAATGTTTTTTTTCCCCTAAATGTTATAGAGTGCTAAAGTTGCTTACTGTAATGAGGCTATAAATTTATTTGGAATTTGCATCTTTACTTTTAATTGGAAGGTTATAAATATATTTATATACATCACATATGTATACACTAGTGTGCAAAACTTAAGCAAGTTTTGTGATTTTGCCATAATTTCTCAAATAACAAGAGGGAGGCATGGAATTCATACTACAGAGGTGCAGACGCTTACTACACGTATTACATGTATATGTATATGCATACTATACTATGTATATATATATATACTACATGTATACTGTACTATGTATATATATATACTACATGTATACTATACTATGCATAAATATATATATACTACATGTATACTATGTTTGTTGTTGTTTCTTATCCCACTTGGCTGGCCAAGCCCACGAGCCCAAACGTGCTCATGATTGAAGGGGAAGAAAGCAGCTTCTGTTGTGATGGAGCACCCCGTAGGTAGACGCCTGACTTTTGCTCCGTGACGCTCTTACAGTCATAGGAGACCGGGACCTACGGCTTAAAGTGGATTCCGAACCCCTACAAACATCCATGGCACCGCCGGGATTCGAACCCGAAACCTGTGGCACCGAGCGCCAGAGCGCTAGACACTCGGCCATTCAAGTCCCAAATTTGCCAACGGCACGCAGTGTTCCCAGGTGCTCACCCACCCAAGTACTGACCGCGCCCAATGATGCTTGACTTCGGTGATCTAACGAGAACCGGTATATTCAGCATGGTACGGCCGTTGGCTCAACATGTATACTATACTATGTATATGCATACTACATACGCTTCTGTATATGTATACTACGCGTACGTATACATAAATTTATACTACAGACGTGTACATCTTGGAATAAAGCTGAACAAGGCTTTATTGACTTGGAATTAGTAAAAAGCATTGTCTGGTCGTAAGGAAGAATAACAAACCAAAGTTCCTTATAAGGGATATGATTTTCCCTAACTGCAATGCTTGCGTGACACCTTCTGTTCATACTCAACACCACTATAAATTTTTTTTGCCAACTACACTTTTGCCAATTCCAAACTCTTGTGCAACAAGCTATGCCACTCTTCAAGCTTGCCGATTATTCTCCACGTGTAAAGATATCCTGACGGTTTCTTGTTGCCTTTATGAAGGTATAAAGTTGTCTTGCCACTGAACCCTCGTATTCCACTCGTTTGAGTGCCGTGACATTCCCTCTAATGTCACTGTGCTGATATTTGCATATGCATCACCTTTCTACTGAGCTGTAGATGAGTTAAGCTCGTATAATATCTAAAATATTGCCATATCAAAATTGCACTACGCTATGTCTACTACTTTTCAAGTCATGTTTTGGCCTTATGTCTAATGACGTTGAAAGTTCATTACTAAACTAATTTACATACTTGAACTGCCTCTTAATCACAAGTTAAGTTATTGAATTTATTGTAGCATAACATGCAGTTTCTAAAAATTGTTTGTTTAGTTGCTTAGAAAATAATTTACCTTAGTTTTAATGATATAATGAGAGCTGTAAGAAAAAAATAACACAATGCACACTTTGAAGCATGCAGGAGGATTAACAGCCATTTGACACCCCATTGTGTTCAAATGGCTTTTAATCCCCATTGTGTTGCTACGACGGTTTGCCTCCAATCATGTTTTACTTGGTTACTATGCAATAAGAAATGCCTGCCTGCTATATAGAACATTATGACTTGCGATTGTGAAAGCACCTCACAATAACAATCAAGCTGCCTAGGTGGAGTTCCCGGGTTTTCTCTAATACAGATGGGCAGTTACATCTCCCTTAATATAATTTCCTCCCATCATCCCCTATCATTGTATGTACAAGAGTAAAAAGAAGTTCATTGGTTTTACAGTTACACTTCACATATTTAAAATGTAAAGTATTTGGTTCTCATCGTTGCTAAACTATAATTACTTTAAGAGAAAAGCTGAAATATAAACAATGATGATAACAGTTTTCAAAATATTCTTTTACTATAACTCACTAGTTACTCATTCGCTTCTAGCTTTTACTACTTGCATAAATATTATGAATTGTTATATATATATATATATATAAATATATATACATACATACCATTGCATATATAAAGATATCTTTAATATACCTTATGGCTTTCTATTGATTTCTTGGATTTTCCTCCTTTTTATCTATTAATGTATGTACATGTTTAATGATTTCCAGTCTCATAGCTGTAGTTTATAAGCACTTTGGATCTTGAATAAATTTACTGTCAATTGTTGTATTTTTTCTGCATGGGTAAATCCTTTGATGGTACTAAGTAGGAACCACATTAAAATGTATGTATCGCAAGTGCTGTTTTTGTGACTTTGCTATACAAGCTGATTGCACTTCCGAAAAGTTCCATGACTGTTCTCCTTTTGATTTTATATATTCATATGTTTTTATCATCCCTCTCTCACTCTCTTTATATATATCTATATTAAATACTAAACCAATACCGAATACCAATAAACCATATTGGTATACCAAACCAATATTCAAAACAAATCAATCTTTTGAGTATAAATGCAGAATCTTCATGCGTCTGCTTAGTAAGACTGCAAGGTTGTCAAAATTGAAGCGAACATACAATGGTACTAAATTCACTATGTTTCACTTGAATTACAGTCTCTCTTATCTTTGAGTTGACATCAAACAAGTAAATACAAATCAAAAGTATTTATAAATAAAGAAATTAGATTTAAATACATATATACTTTATAAAAATTTCCGAAATATATATTTAAGGCAAATTTATAATCTTCACTATTCAAAATCAAAAGAATCATATTACCATTCGTCCAAAGTTAACAAATACCATGGATTGAATACATCTACCTTTATTAAAAAAGTATTTCATTACAAAGATTTATGAGAAATCATAAGTTACAATAAAATAGACACTCCACAAGACAAGCCAGATTGAAAGTGCCGAGTTCTATTTGCCATCAACAGAAAAAATCCTCTAAATGCAACAGATTTCCTGATGCATTAGGGATATAAAGCATATCTTCCTTCACAATGCATTCTTTATTGAAATAAATTTCTTCGTACTTCTGCCACAAGAAAGAACAAAATACTAACTATTATGAGAAGGGAACCATTCTTCTGAAAAATGCATTGCAGAGAAATGATGAAGCACTCTCTTTCCTCCAGAATTTAAAACTCGACTCTCCTTTTAGGAGAAACGAAAAATAAGAAGCAGCAGAGAAAATCTGTCTTGCACAACAGAGGACAAGAGACATTAATTTATATCTCGTTCTCCTCTGTCCATTCTTTATTTAGGGAAGCATCGGATGTCTGAGTGCAGTGGTTTTCTTTTTTTCTGCAACGTTGATGTCCATTTTCCCGTTGCATTATGATAGGGAAACCATCTGAAACAAGTTAAAACAGCAGAGGAATGTTTGTAGATTATGGAGAGGACAGTATTTTTTTATTAATGGTATATTCTTTCCATAAAATCCTCTCAAAAAGATGTATGATTTTAATTTATGTCGACACAAACAGTATTTTTTGATATAATCTATTTTTTATTTAACGCCGGATATTTCTTCTTCACGTTTTTCCTTCTTCTTCAAGAACATCTAAATACGTATACGTTTAATTTAATTTTAAAGGAAATTGTATACTTAAAAAATTATTTTAAAGAGCTATTAATTATAAAATACTTCAAAGAATGAATTTAATATTTCGTTGTATAACAGCTGAGATTTTATTTAACCAAAATTTCTTTGTAAATGTTATAACGAATTCTTTTTTTTCCTTATCCCACTTGGTACATGGTATATTCTTTTCTTATCCAAATTGGTAGTATATATAAATAATAAAATGTGAATGAATAATGTAAAATTAATACCAAACCAAACTTCTCAGTATGTATGCAAAATCTTTATTTTTCATGAGACTTGACTACCGTAATTGAAACTAACATATAATTTTACGAAATTCACTAAATTTTCCTTGAATTACAGATTTTCCTAACTTTGGGTTGACATCAAACAAGTATATACAAATCAAAAGTATTTATAATTAAAGAAATTAGATTTAAATACATATTTTATTTTCTAACTTTAGAAAAAATTCTGAAATATATATTTAATGCAAATCTATAATCTTCTTTTTTTATTTTGACTATGAATCATATTACTATCTTGCCCAAAGTTAACAAATAAAATTGAATAAATACATGTTCCCTTTATTAAAAAAGTATTTTATTCCAAAGATTTATGAGAAATAACAAGTTTAAATAAAAACAGACACACTACAAGACAAGCCAGACTGAAAGTGCCGAGTACTATTTACCATCAAGAGGAAAATCCTCTAAATGCAACATATTTCCCGATGCATTTGGGACATAAAGCATATCTTCCTCCACAATACATTCCTTATTGAAATAAATTTCTTCGTACTTCTGCCACAAGAAAGAACAAAACACTAACTATTATGAGAAGGGAATCATTCTTCTGAAAAATGCATCGCAGAGAAATGATGAAACACTCTCTTTCCTCCAGAATTTAAAACTCGACTCTTCTTTTAGGAGGAACGAAAGAGAAGAAGCAGCAGAGAAAATCTGTCTTGCACAACAGAGGACAAGAGACATTAATTTATATCTCGTTCTCCCCTGTCCATTCTTTATTTAGGGTCCATTCTTTATTTCTTTTTTTCTGCGATGTTGATGTCCATTTTCCCGTTGCATTATGATAGGGAAACCATCTGAAACAAGTTAAAACAGCAGAGGTAAGTTTGTAGATTTTGGAGAGGATAGTAATTTTTTATTAATGGTATATTCTTTCCCTAAGATATATGATTTGAATTTATGCCGACACAAACAGTATTTTTTAATCTAATCTATCTTTTATGTAACGTCAGATATTTCTTCATTGGATTTATCTTTTTTCTTCAAGAACATCTAAATATGTATATATTTAATTCAATTTTAAAGGAAATTTTATACCTAAAAATCACTTAAATAACTATTAGTTATAAAATACTTCAAAGAATGAATTTAAAATTTCGTTGTATAACAGCTGAAGTTTTATTTCACCACCCTGTCTTTGTAAATGTTATAACTAATTTTTTTTGCCCCACGTGGTAGTATAAATATATATATATATAGTGAGAGAAAGAGATATGATAAAAATTTGAATGAATAATGTGAAATTAATACCAAACCAAACACTTCTGAGTATCAATACAAAATCTTTAGTTTTCGTGAGACTACAATGCTGCCATATTTGAAATGAACATAAAATGAACACGAAATTCACTAAATTTTAAGAGAATTACAGATTTTCCTACTTTTATGCTGACATCAAACAAGTAAATACAAAGCACAAGTATTTATAAATAACAAAGTTAGATTTAGGTACATATTTATATGTCTTTATATATATTTTTTATTTTAGAAAAATTTCTGAAATATATATTCAATTCAAATTTACAATCCTCATTATTCATAATCAAAAGAATCATATTACCATCTTGACCAAAGTTAACATATTTCATGGATAGAATACATCCTCCCTTTATTAAAAAAGTATTTTATTACAAAGATATATGAGAAATCATCAGTTACAATAAAAACAGACACTCTACAAGACAAGCCAGATTGAAAGTGCCGAGTACTATTTCTCACCAGGAGGAGAAATCCTCTAAATGCAACATATTTCCTGATGCATTTGGGACATAAAGCATATCTTCCTTCACAATACATTCCTTATTGAAATAAATTTCTTCGTACTTCTTCCGCAAGAAAGAACCAAACACTAACTATTATGAGAAGAGAATCATTCTTCTGAAAAATGCATCGCGGAGAAATGATAAAACACTCTCTTTCCTCCAGAATTTAAAACTCGACTCTCCTTTTAGGAGAAACGAAAAATAAGAATCATCAGAGAAAATCTGTCTCGTACAACAGAGGACAAGAGACATTAATTTATATCTCGTTCTCCTCTGTCCATTCTTTATTTAGGGAAGCATCGGATGTCTGAGTGCAGCAGTTTTCTTTTTTTCTGCAATGTTGATGTCCATTTTCCTGTTGCATTATGACAGGGAAACCATCTGAAACAAGTTAAAACAGCAGAGGAATGTTTGTGGATTTTGGAGAGGACAGTATTTTTTTATTAATGGTATATTCTTTCACTAAAATTCTTTCAGTAAGATATATCATTTGAATTTATGTCGACACAATCAGTATTTTTTAATCTAATCTATCTTTTATTTAATGTCCGATATTTCTCCTTCGCTTTTTTTAAAAATTTCTTCTACAACATCTAAATACGAGTATGTTGAATTTAGTTTTATAGGAAATTTTATACTTAAAAAACATCAGACAAGTATTTGCTTGTTGACATCAAACAAGCAAATACATATTTATAAATAATAAAATTAAATTTAGGTACATATTTATATGTCCTTATATTTATATGTTTTAAGAAAAATTTCTGAAATATATATTTAATGGAAAACTATAATATTCTTTATTCATAATCATAAGAATCATATTACTATCTTGTCCAAAGTTAACAAATACCGTATAATGAATACATCTCCCCTTTATTAAAAAGAGTATTTTGTTACTAAGATTTATGAGAAATCATAAGTTACAATAAAACAGACACTCTACAAGACAAGCCAGATTGAAAGTGCCGAGTACTATTTGCCATCAAGAGGAAAAACTTTCTAAATGCAACACATTTCCTGATGCATTTGGGATATAAAGCATATCTTCCTTCACAATGCATTCTTTATTGAAATAAATTTCTTCGTACTTCTGCCACAAGAAAGAACAAAACACTAACTATTATGAGAAGGGAATCAATCTTCTGAAAAATGCATCGCAGAGAAATGATGAAACACTTTCTTTCCTCCAGAATTTAAAACTCGACTCTCCTTTTAGAAGAAACGAAAAAGGAGAAGCAGCAGAGAAAATCTGTCTTACACAACAGAGACATTAATTTATATCTCGTTCTCCTCTGTCCATTCTTTATTTAGGGAAGCATCGGATGTCTGAGTGCAGTAGTTTTGTTTTTTCTGCAATGTTGATGTCCATTTTCCTGTTGCATTATGATAGGGAAACCATCTGAAACAAGTTAAAACAGCAGAGGAATGTTTGTGGATTTTGGAGAGGATAGTATTTTTTATTAATGGTATATTCTTTCCATAAAATCTTTCACCGAGACATATGATTTGAATTTATGTCGTCACAAACATTATTTTTTAATCTAATCCATCTTTTGTTTAATGTCAGATATTTCTTCTTCGTATTTTTTTAAGTTCTTCTCCTAGAACATCTAAATATGTGACTATATTCATTTAAATTTTTGTGTTTAATTTTATTTAATTAATTCTGTGTTTTAAATTAATTAATTTTGTAAATTTAAAGAATATTTTTTTTAAATTTTTTTGTTGTTATTTTTCATTTTAATTAATTAATTTTGTGTTTTAAATTAATTAATCTTGCAAATTTAAACAATAATTTTTTAATTTTGTTGTTGTTTTTTTCATTTTAATTAATTAGTTTTGGATTTTAAATGAATTAATTTTGTAATTTTAAATAATAATTTTAAAATTTTGTTGTTATTATTTTTCTCTTTAATAAATTAGTTTTATGTTTTAAATTAATTAATTTTGTAAATTTAAATAATAATTTTTAATTTTTTTGTTATTTTTCGTTTTAATTAATTAGTTATGTTTATTGTTTTTAATTACTTTTAATATGTTAACTTTAAATTTTTTTTTAATTTTAAGAAATTTTATACTTAAGAATCATTTAGAGCTATTAATCATAAAATTAAAGAACTGAATAAGTTTATTTGTAGGGGACAAACAGTTTTATTTAATAAAATTAGTTTCCTTGAAAATTCAACTTTAAATTAACAAATGTCATAAAGATAAATAACGAAAATTCACAAATCAATCTAATAAAGAATTACAGAATAAATACTTGAGCTCATTAACTGATGATAAATCAAAGTGTTTTACATGAAATTTAAATTAAATTAACCATCAATTAATTTTTTTGAAACATCTGGAACTAGTGATATTTTTTTGTAGCAAAATGAATGGTATATGGAGAAATTTCGCCATATACCATTCAACATTGCCAAACTTGCAGCCACAATATGTGGTGTTTGAGAATACGGCGTTATTTTAACTTACTGCATAATTTGGTAGACATTTCAAGAAATACCTCTCATAACTGATATACTAGATATATACTGAAATACTAGAGATCTTTTGTCATATCCTTGTAACATCTTCAACAGCATTGCCCAAATTTTCCTTCAAAATTGCGTGTGTTTTAATTTCTTGCATAAGTTAAGCAATATTAAAGAAAAAAATCTGAGCCTTTTTTTTTCCCAAATAAAATTTTAAATGTAAACTAAATAACAAGTGTAACAATTAAATGTATTTAAACTTATAACAATTAAATATACATAACAAGAAATAATTTTAACAAAATTATAAAAATTTAATAATAAGATACATTTAATTTTATAAAAATTTACTCAGTAAAATAGTTTGAAAATCTTCATTCTGTATTAAAAAAATACAACATAATTCTTAATTTCTCTGCCCTACGCTATCACGTATTCATATTAAGCCTATCATTATGATTGCTACATTTTGTAAGCCAACATCAATTAACTTTTGCAAACCGAATGAAATATCTTAATTTCTGCGAAAATTTTATTTTATTGTTTAATATATTTTTGGAAAAATGATATATTGTAAGACACTATTCATAAAGGTGAATAGAACGGTTCTTAAAGAAAATTTGAGTTTAATATGAAGTCTTATAACAATGCCTTTCTTACTTTAATTTAAGAACATGGGCTTTTGTCAGAGCTATGCTTTCATGAAAGAGAACTCAGCAATTTCTGGTCGCATTCAGTATTTACTTGTGATGGTTATAGTTAATGGTAAACAATACGAGAATGGAGCCATGCACACCTTTCAAGTAAAAGCACTCCTATAAAATCTTTTGCAGGCACTCCCACTCATCAAGAGTCTAGCCAGATTCCCTCCTCCTCCTTTCATCCGCCGAAACGAGAATCGTTTGATGTTCCATTTCATTCCAGCGACCCCAAAAGAGACCTCTCTCAGACATTACGGGATTACGTTAACAATGAGGAGAATCATTAGGTGGTGTCCGTTGTATACAAACGATTTTAATCTCCTCTACTAATTCTTCTCATTAGACAAGCGATGGTCCTCCTTCTAAGTGGTGAAGATAACGCTGGTATCTCAGAAATTTTGGGGTGATTTAGTTTACATGCATGGAAGATTATGGTGGGCCAGGTTAATGCGTGGAATTTTGAATCATGGAATATATGTATAGCAACCTTACAGAAATCAAATTCATTATTCCCACAGGGATGATATTTTTGCAAAATTAAAATAAAAAAGTAATTGTTGTACTACTACAGATAAATAATGCTTTCGTTTGTTTCCAGTGCAAGAGTTTGTGGATTTTAGTTCTTCAGCAATGTCCCAGACATAACACAGACATGTTCAGACATAACACAGTACATAGACATTGCCGATTTGGAATTAAAGGTAACTTCAGCAAAAGGAATGAGTGTATGCAGTTCTTTACATAAGAGACACCATTCAACAGTTGAGGTAGGCAGTATTCCACATGAATCTGTATTATTATCAATGTTCCATTTACTTAATAATTTATTTATTATTGTTGTCTTTGTCAGTGTGCATTATCAGTTGTCAATGTTGCATTTATTTATTTTTAATCTCTTTTACTAATTCTTCTCATCAGACAAGAGGTGGTCCTTCTAAGTGGTGAAGATAACGCCGGTATCTGAGAAATTTTGGGGTGATTTAGTTTACATGAATGGAAGATTATGGCTGCGCAGGTTAATGCGTATAATTTTGATTCATGGTATGTATATAGAAACCTTACAGAAATCAAATTCATTTTTCCCTCTAAGATGATATTTTCGTAAAATTAAAAAAAAAGTTATTGGGGTTGTATTTCTTCAGATAAATAGTGTTGAGTATTCATACCTAAAACATAGCTGTCTTTCACTTCACTGTTTCTATTTGCAGAAACTTCCGAGGCTTCCCAAATCAATTTTCAATCACTCTTCCATTGATGTTAAAATGTAGTTACTAAATTAATTTACATACTTTGAACTTTTTCCTTATTAATGAAAGTTAAATTATTTAATTTTTTGTTCCATAACATACAATCTCTAATAAATTTTCAGTTGGCTGTATAGAAAATAACATGCCTTAGTTTTTATGACAGCTGTAATAATAAAAAAATGATAATAAGGAAAGACTCATTTTACTTTGACATTGTGTTTTTAAGATTGTAGCATTTTTCACATGGGAAGACACATAGCATTTCTGTTCCATGGGGAAAGGAATGTATATTCGCTAACAAGCTCATAATAACAACCTATCACTCGAATCTGACAGCAGACAAGCGGTATTGAGAGTAGTTATATTAGATGCAATTAGTGTTTTGTACTAACGAGAATAACCTGTCACTCAAATATGACAGCAGATAATTAGTGTCTAACGGCAGACTATAAACAATTATAGCAAGAGACAAGTATAAAGGAAAAAAGAATTCAAAACAAAAATTGCTGCAACAGAGTTCATTAATCTAACATATCTTTGGCCTCCCAGTAACGCTCGGCGAGAAAGGTCTTGCAAAGCGCAGGACAGTAGAGTAGATGAGCCATAACCTCTCCACTGCTGCACAGAGTGCAAATCGGGGAAGGAACAATTCCCAGTCTAAAAAGATGTGTCCGTAGACAGTCATGTCCGCAGGCTAAGCGAAATTCAGCAACCGCTCTACGCCTTGGACCATTACACAACTTTGGTTTAGCATTCCTCCAAGGCTTATGGGATACACGATCAATAAGATCCTTCTGAGAACGGCCTTTGATAGATTTTTTTTAATAAGATTGTTTAATAGCACAGACGGGTAAAGGATAAGTACTCCGGGAGATATAATGCTATGCTGTAGATATTTTACACATTATAAAATGTTACCAGCTGCACCACGGAGTGGTAGATCTACTGCGCACCCTAAATAAAGTTATATAGAGTAAAATATAAGAAACCGCAGAGTATACAGAGTATAAGGATTATTGTTTTAATCCATGATCCATGTATGTTAAGTAGATCTGTGTTGGATTCCATTAAAAATGTTGATAAATTGGAGGGATTAATTTTCTGATTTTATAAACTTCTATTTGTAATAACTTTTATTTTTATATGCCTTATTTTATAGACATCAGCAGTCATAGAATTCATAAAGGCCTATGAAGATGTCTATTTCGGTGCATATTGATAGTTCCTTAAAGAATCATCACAGCTGATGTTTTGCTATTTTTACTACTAGTTAATGTAGATTTATAATATATCCACTTATAAGATGTATAAGAATGTTTTATTATGGAGTAATAGTCACTGTTTCCAACAAGCAGATATCTGTTTTTTTTTGTTCTTACAGAAATGGGCATTTATACACAAAAATGGATACATTTTCATCAAAAAAGAGTTATTATCTTTTAATAAAACAATAATATCCAGTTTTAATTAAAAACAGTCTGCAAATATTCAAGTCATATGCAGCCATTTAGTTTTCTTTTTGAACTTTGGAAACGTCAGGATCTTTCAACACTGAAAATAATAATAATAATAATAATAATAAACATTGAATTCACGAAAGCAGCATAAAGAAAGCCCTCGCAAATCAAAAACCGCAGAAGAAAGAAAAATTTTATTTAATTTTTTTTTCCTTTTCTTTCCAGGTATTAACCCCTGTTCGAGCAGAACCTAACGAGGGCTGGCAGAGGGGCTGACACAACAGAAAAAGGGTGATCCACGTGACCATCGATCAGTTCATTAGAGCGATGCCTTTGTTATGACACACAAAACAGCTGCTCTGGAAATGAAAGACACGGACCCACTGTCGTCCTCCCCCACCCTTCCGATTCTGCTCCACCCCCGCTTTTTCTGGAACCGTTTAGCGAAAAGTGCAACGAAATGGCCACAGAAAAAGTGGCGTAAGGTAAAAGATACTTTAGATTCGTTAAAATTGGAAATAAAATGTCTAAGTCCCTCGCATCTGGCTTCAATTAATTCGTATACTTCATCTAAATTGGTAACCGAAAATTGTCTTCGTATTTCCAGGACAAGTTTTTGTCAATTTTAATCCTTCAGCAATGTAAAAAAAGAAACAAACAGACATAACAAAGTGCATAAACATTGCTGATTGCTGGCAATGATAACTTCAGCAAACGTAATGAGTGTGTGCAATTCTTTACATAACAGACATTATTAAACAATTGAGGTAGGTATTGTTCCACACGAATCCTCTTTACATAACAGACACCATTCAACAATTGAGGTAGGCATTGTTCCACATGAATCCTCTTTGCATAAGAGACATCATTCAACAATTGAGGTTGGCATTGTTCCACATGAATCCTCTTTACATAACAGACACCATTCAACAATTGAGGTAGGCAATATTCCACATGAATCCTCTTTACTTAACAGACACCATTCAACAGTGGAGGTAAGCAAAGTTCCCCATGAATCTTCTTTACATAACAGTCACCATTCAACAATTGAAGTAGGCACTGTTCCACATGAATCGTCTTTACATAACAGACCCCATTCAACATTTGAGGTAGGCAATGTTCATGAATCAGTATTGATGTCATTGTTGCATTTACTTATTAATTCATTTATTGTTGTCATTGTCATTGTTGCATTTACACTCGAGAAGCAGATATATCAAGACCCTGCAGTACGTCATGATAAAACCTATCGTCTCGCTTCACAGGTTCTGGAATGAGTGTATGCAGTTCTTTAAGTAACAGACACCATTCGATAATTGAGATAGCATTACGTGCACTGATTCAATGCCAGATTATTTTATTCAACCAATCCTGCTCTTTCGGGCAGCAAAATTTCTATAAGACAATCCTTAATTCCGAAAACAAATGGTTCATCTACATTCTACAGTCAACGAAATATGCTGACTCCAATATATTAGTTTTCTATAACAGATGGATAGTATGATACTTTTCTGGTCTCTTATTCTTCTATTTAGACTACTTAAACCGCGTCCCCATGGGTATAATAATGCCAGGCATTCAACTATTCCCACACATTATATTTGGAGTGAGTGGCAACAAGTGCTCTATTGTGATGTAGCATGACAGTACACTCGTAACATAACTGTGTCATTATGTTTTTGGATGTAGAGAAAAATTCAGATAAAACAATTCTTAATCCATGGAATTGATAGTTACTACATGCTCAAACGTCGACAAAAACCAATAATGAATACCTGTCTGGATCCTCAATATTATTTTACTGAGTTACAGGTTGAATGGTTCAGAACCTTTGAATTCATATTTAGACTCTGCTTTATACAATTGTTCTCTGTCTTTTTCATTAATTGTACATTTCTGATCATTTGCATATCATTCTTAGATTTTTATTTTCCGTAAATTAAGCTGTATCAATACTTGAGTGAAATGCTAAAAGTTCATTTGAACATTACGATTTTGAATTCCAGGAAAAAAAGCCTCTTGCTGTGAACAAGAGATCTGTCAGAGATATCAGTTTTGGTCGCAAAGCAAAAATGTAGAGAGATATCATTTTTGTAAGTCGTAAATCTATTGATGAACATTGATGGAGTGGTATTTCCTCATTACAATTTACTAGTATTCCGAGTAACTAGTTATTTTTTAGTACCCCAATTTATAAGTTGTGAGACAAGTTGCTCAGATTGGAAAGAACAGGTGTTTTGTGCATGGCTCGGAACTTGTGGTTCAAAGTTAGTTGCTGCTTTATACAGTTGTTCACTGACTTTTTTTACCTCACCAAGCAATTCACTAAAGTAGAAAATTTCGTATAAAATTTTTCTTACCTTTCTACTCCAACGAATCATTAAGTAGGTATCCAAAAGGTAGTCAGTCAATTCGCATATTACAATAATATTGTCATGTTCAATTCGCATATCTATTTAATTACAAAAACCGATGGTTTATCTATGTTCCACCATCAACGAAGTTTACTGACTCCGACACAATAGTTTTCAACAGCAGATGAATAATATGATATTTTTCTGGTCTCATATTCTTCTATTTTAGGAGAATAAACCACGTCCACATGGAAATAATAATACCAACCGTTCAACTATACAATTCGTTAACCAAACTATCGCTAACCAAACTATACAATTCGCTCACCAAACAATTTGCTAAACGAAAGTTTCTAAACTTTTCATAGTAGAAGATTTTCTTTCTTTAATTTTTCTTACTTTCTACTCCAACGAATCTTTTAGCAGGTATCCAAAAGGCTGGATGCAGTCAGTCAATTAGCATATTCCAATACTTTTCTTTAATATTATTTGGACAAATGACGATATATAGATACATAATATATAATATTAAAAATACAAACACATAACCTATGTCTACCGTGGGTGACTAACAACAAAGAATTAAGGTGAAAAAGTTCGTAGACGAAATATGGTTACAGTTCAAGTGGTTACAGTTTGGAAAGAGTTTTAGATAAAATTTTCAACAGGTTTCTTCATTAATTCTACATTTCTGATCATTTATATATCATTTTTAGCTTTTTATTTTCCGCAAGTTGCATTTCAATCTGACTATTTTATGGCATTGCAATTTTTGTAAATATAACAAATTACATTTAACATGAAATAGAAAAATAATTAAGCAGTGCTTATGAATGAGATGTTTTGATAAATCAGAATGAAATATCAATGTTTAATTTCATAATTAATCGAATCATTACGATGAAAATATGTTTGATATCATGAATATCATTAAAGTTAAACCCAAGAGAAATAACGCAAGAATGAGATTTAAAGCTTAAATTAAAGAATTTTTTTATATATGTTTCGAATTATTCAGAAAATTATTAATTATTTAAAAGCTCTGATGTATCAAAATTTATTATTTTATCTTATGAAAAGGAAGATAGATATTTTATTTTTATGTTATTTGAGAAACGAATCAGTCGCAACTCAATCAAAATGAAATATTGATAATCTTTTCATTAAAAATGTCTGATTAAAATTTGAAGTAATTACCTTTGAAGCGATGAATAGCTGTATCAGGCAAAAATTCCCTTAATATTCAAAAGTATTCTCCTCTATCTCTCACTAGGATTCTATTTTAATTTTTTTAAATAATGAAAAAAATATTAACTGTTACAAATTATTTAAAAGAAAAAAATCTCTGAAAATAAGGATAAATTTTGAAGGATTTTTTTTTCTTTTATTTTTAAATTGAGAATATAAAAGATTACAGATTTTACAAAAATACCTACTATTATTTGAAAGGAAAACTGTCGAATTAGGAGCCTATAATATATATTTATCGTCTATAAAATGTATATATATATATATATACATTTTTTTCCGAGGTTTCGAGAGAGGATATGTTTTCTTTATATGGAGTAGGGTTGTCAAATTTGTGCCCAACGCTTTACAGTTGTATTAGACCAGGACCTACGATTTAAAGTGGATTCCGAACCACTACAAACATCCATGCCATCAACTGGGCTCGAACCCTGTGGCACAGAGCACCAGATCTCTAATCACTCGGCCACCAGGCCGCTATATATACATATATATCTATATTATCACCATAATCATCAGTGGCGCAACAGCCCCATGGTGGGCCAAGGGTGTCTGCAGACTGGCAAATTTCGAGATATGAGATGTTTTCTTTTTACGGAGTAGGGTTATCTATTCTGCCTAATGCTTTACAGACATATTAGAAAAAAGTGTGGATTTCGAATCAGTGCAAACATCCATGGCACCGCCAGGATTCGAATCCTAAACCTCGCCGTGTATACGCCGCCACATACATATATATAAAGAAACAATTTAAGAGTAAAAACGAACTTTTGGCATTTATATACAAAGTATACATACATACAACCGCATAGTACTACTACAATTTGGAACCTGTAGCCATTTTAAAACCTCTGATACCTCATACCACCATTCTTCTGAGTTGCTGAGGCACTCATACTTTTTCTGCCAATTCAATAACTCATTTTTTTCCTCTTTCCTTTTAAAACCCAGTTGTCGAATTTTCGCTCCGGCCGTGTGACACGCTTTTGTAAACATCTCGTACAGAGCAGCTGACGCCGCGAAACAGAGAGCCCGGATAATCATTTCAAAAGAGAGCTCCTTCTTCCCATTCCGTCGCCAATTCTGCTTCTCTCTCCTTTTTTCCTTTCCAGTTTTATGTTATTATTATTATTATTATTATTATTTTCTATCTTTTTTTCCTTTTCCGGAAGAAGATTGTTCGAAGAAAACTTTTTTTTATTATTATTTCGTCCTAGTTTGATTATTAGAAGGAGGGGAGTGAATTGCATTACGCTCCGCCCCCCCCCTGTAAGTGAAGGAGGGGGGGAAAGAAATGTTTCTGTTTTGTTTGCGTGAGGTAAACATTCGAGAACTTCTTTCGCTTTTGTTTACGCGTTCGAATCGTTTGTTTTACTAGGCGAGCGACGATAGTGTCAATACTCGCCAAATTCTGCAGACGTTGGCGATATTTTTTGAAGCGTGCAGACGAGTTGGTTATCAACCTTGCGTGTTATTAAAAATAAGATATAGTTAGCGAAATTTATTTATTTATTTGTTAATATTTTGTTTATATCATTGTGCCGCTGTAAAATATTTTAAGAGAATTTTTGCACGCAGGTGTTTTTTTATTTTCGTTATGTTATGTCAGAATTGAATTGTTAAATGGTAAAAGACCTGTTTGAATTTGCTTAGCATAATGAGTATTGATTAAATATATGTATTATAATAATTCAAAGTACGTTATGTTATATTTATAACAATGTCTATGTTTTATAATAATTCGAAGAATGCTATGCTATGTTTATAATAATGTTTATGTTTTATACTAATGTTTATGTATTATAATAATTCGAAGACTGCTATGTTATATTTATAATATTTATGTTTTATAATAATTCGATGTATGTTATGTTATATTTAAGTTTTATAATATTTCGAAGTATGTTATGTTACGTTTATAATAATGTTTATGTTTTATAATAATTCGAAGTATTTGTTATGCTTATAATAATATTTATGTTTTATAATAATTCGAAGTATATGTTATGCTTATAATAATGTTTATGTTTTTAATAATGTTCATATTTTATAATAATTCGAAGTATATTATGTTATGTTTAGAATAATGTTTATATAATAATTCCAAGTATGTTATGTTATGTTTATAATAATGTTTATATTTTATAATAATTCGAAGAATGCTATATTATGTTTATAATAATGTTTATGTTTTATAATAATTTGAAGACGAATAAAAATTTTAATGTTCTAAGTTTTATATTACCGAATTTAATGAATTTACTAATATTTTTTTATTATTAAAACTTTATATTTTAATAAAATGCCTAGTAAAAAAGATATTATGTATTTAAATAACTACTGTGCATTAAAATGAAATAATCATGAACTAATTATAAAGTCATAATCATGAATTAATTCTTTATATATGCCATAATTGTTAAATGGTAGTAAAACCTGTTTGAATTGGATTAACATAATAAATATTGATGAAAATATATGTTTTATAATAATTCAAAGTATGTTATGTTATGTTTATAATAATGTTTATGTTTTATAATAATTCGAAGGTTATGTTATTCTTATAATAATGTTTATGCTTTATAATAATTTGAAGTATGTTATGTTATAATATTTATGTTTTATAATAATTCGAAGAATACTATGCCATGTTTAAAATAATATTTTTTATAATAATTCGAAGACAAATAAAAACTTTTATGTCTTAAGTTTTATTTTATTAAATTTGATGAATTTACTAATATTTTTTTGTTACTGAAACTTTACATTTTAATTATTTGGCTCAACAGCTCCATGGTGGGCCAAGGACGTCTGCTTGCTGGCAGAATTTGAAACATGAGATGTCTTGAGTATGGGGTAGGGTTGTCAGCCCTACGCCCAACACTCTACAGTCATTTTACACTGGGACCGACATTTTAAAGTGGACCTGTGGTACCGAGCGCCAGAGTTACATTTTAATAAAATACCTAATAAGTAAAAAAATATTACTTTTTAAATACTTAATATGCATTAAAACAAAATAATTATGAAATGAATATTTTAGATTGCATATTTAAAAATAATAAGTACTTTTGTACGTTGATTGAAATTTTCATTTATTTTCATAGCTTATTTATTTTTTAGCTATCGTCTTTGTATTTTTAAATTTAATGGATAAAGAATATATTTGGAATACATTTTAATTTTCTACAATCAAAATTTTTTATTTATTTTTCAATTTGATAATATTTTGAAAAATAGAATGAAACAGAATAATTATTTTTATTTCTTTTTTTACTCAATATATTTTGTTAAGTCATTTTATATCATTTTATCTTGCCAACCAAAGTTATTTTAATTAACAAAATCACATTATAATGCCAGACAAAATTTAAATTAGTACTCAAATACTTTTTCAGATTAAAAAGCTTTACTAAAAAAAAAAAAAAAAAAAAAAGAAGTAAATACCACTTATTAGCAGTTTAACGATATTTAATACATTGTTCCGAATTAAGTTTTTGGATAAAAATTCTTAACAAAATAACAACCATGGTTTTCTTCCGAGTGTAAAATTTTTTAATTATATTGCAGTTTTCAGGAAATAAAACCAACTAAAAGACAATTTAAATTACCATTTTAAACAGGGAATGATACAATAAACATAAGCCTTATTGTACTGTGAAGACAATATAGATGTAAAGATTTATGTATCAGAAGAATACTTGGATATCAATTTATTTGAGGATTCTTCAAATATAAAGGAATTTTTTTTAAAAATCAGTTTCAATCAAAAAGTTTTCTTTATATTAAGTGTTAGTTTTTTCCAAACATTTTACCAAATACTCATCAATATCACCACATTTGCTATTAAGATAAACATTACTTTACATTATTTATGTCAACATTGTGATAATTTAGTGTTTAATTAGCTTGCTTAAAAAAGAAACATATTGTATAACAAACTTCTTATCGGCAGTTCTAAATCAAATCTATTGAACAATTTAAAGTAATTATTGTTTCGTATCTCACTTGTTAGACAGCACCATCTAGACCAAGTCTAAGAATCCATGTGGTCTCATGCAAGACGGGAAAGCGAAGAATCCTCTGATATCAGTTTATTAGAGGTTTCTCCTAATATATAAAGAATTTTCTTCGAAAATCACCAGGTTTCTTTATGTTAGGTGTTAGATTTCTCCAAAAATTTTACCAAATTCTCATCAATATCACCATATTTCATAATTAAGATAAACATTACTTTATATAATTTATATCAGCTTTGTAATATAATTTAGTGTTTAATTAACTTACTTAAGAAAAGTTTTGCATAACAAACTTGCTATCGGCAGTTCTAGATGAAATCTATTAAACAATGGAATGAAGGAAAAAGGGGGAGGCGGCGCAGTTTCTGTTGTGATGGAGCATCCTTAGGTAGAAGTCTGACTTGGCTCCTTGACGCTGACCTTCTACGTGGCCGGGTTGTCAGCCCTGCTCTCAACCGTCGTATTAGATCGGGATCTACGGCTTAAAGTGGATTCCAAACCACTTCAAATATTCAAGTTACCGCCGGGACTCGAACCCGAAACCTGTGGAACCAAGTTACTCTCTCTAGTCACTTGACCATCAGACCCTAAAGTAATTATAACAACTGTAAATGAGAGACCTGGATGGCTAAGTGTCTGGTGCTCGGTGCCACATGTTTAGGGTTCGAGTCCCAGCTGTGCAATGGATGTTGGTAGTGCGTTTGAATCCCCTTGAAGCTGTAGATCCCGGTCTCATAAGACTGTAGAGCGTCACAAAGCCAAATCAGACTTCTACCTACTGGTGCTCCATCACAACAGAAGCTTACCCCCCTCTTTTTTAACTTCAACCATGAATCCATACGGGTTCGTGGGCTTGTTTTAGATGTCTGACAAGTGGGATAAGAAACAACACTGCAAGTGAATTAATATTATAAAATTATTTATATATTATGGCAACAATTTTTTAATCTTACCTGATTCAATGTTGCAGAAACTTCCTTCCATCAATATTTTAAAGAACTGATATGAGAAAAGTGGTCTGGTTTATTCGTATTGGGACTGTATGAAACTTCAATCCCTTTACCTCTTTCAGTAGTAAGCCCTACACTTTGGTCCTATATATGCGCGCTTTCAATGGAATAATAATTTATTCGCGAAAAAGAAGAAGAGAACGCGTCTCCCAAAAGAGCGGAGAAAGTTTAAAAGGTTTCGCATAATCGTGTCACTCACAGTTCTTAACAATGGGCCACTTAGCACCACCCGCTCTTGTCCACCCCCTCCTATTCCAAAATGTACCCTTCCGACGTCTGTGATTTATGGTGTCCTGGGCCGCTTTGACGTTGATGATGATAAACGCACACTCAATGCCTCCGAAAAGGAAGCAACAACATCAACATCAATGGCAACTGAAAGGTAGAAGCACCACCAATAAAAGCAAGACAACGTTTCAGTTTTAAAGGAAAGGAAAGGATTTAGTTTAATACATTTCCCACATTTATTCTTCATCATTCGTTTCGGCAAAAATATACTTTTTTGGGTTTTTTTTTTCATGTTATAACGGCTTTGGCGACTTATTTGCCGATAATTTACATACCGAATTTAATGCATACTGTATCTATATATTTACAAGAATAATAAGAACTAATTTTACATATTTCATACTTTTACACCTTTATTATAGCATCGATAATATGATTATATTGATTCTCAAAATACGAATACTGCTCAATAGGTTGACATTCTTTTTGATATTTCAAAAAGCCCATCAACATTAATAAAAGTAAAAATCTTTGTAGATTCTTGTAATTTCTCCAAAACAAGAACGAATTTTAATGCCAAAACGTACTAGATCAGAAAAAGAACGATACTATCATTCATTTGAATTTTCTCAACATTTCAAGTTTCTGAATATTATTAATAATAATTGTAAATATCTTGAAATTAAATGTAATGCATACTATATCTATATATCTACAAGAATAATAAGAACTGATTTTACACATTTCAGAGGACAAAATTACACAATTGCTATTATTATAACATTGATAATATCTTATACTGGTTATTCTCAAAACATGAATATTGCTCAATAGAATGACATTCTTTCTGACATTTCAAAAAAAACCCATCTATTAAAATTCGAAAATATTTTTAAATGCTTGTATTTTCTCCAAAACAAGAACGAGTTTGGAGTATCAAAATATACTAAAGTATTAGAAAGGTCAGAAGAACGTATACTATCATCCATTTGAATTTTTTCAATATTTCGAGTCTCCGAGATATTAATAGCATTAATTATTAATAACTTGAAATTAAATATCAAGCTTAAAATAAAATGGTTGTTTAAAATTGTAATTTGCTTTCCATGGTTGTATAAGCCTTTGATTCATCCATGATTGACATCTAGTTGACAAAATTGACATCTAGTTTGCTTATTGGCCAATTAATGTAATTATTTTACTATTTTAAAGCACAAAAAATCCTTTTCAAACAATGTGATTTTGCAATAAAAATATTCAACTTGTGTTCTCCAACCTGTGCCTCTAGTATCTCAACCCAATCACATCCAGTTACAATCTGGTTGCCCAACTACAAAGTGTGATTCGTATTCACACCAGTACATTTTTAAATGAATGCATGGAAATAAATAGAAATAACTCCTTAAAAATAGCTTAAAATAACATAATTAGTATCATACGTAAATCCAACTGGCACATTAGAAAAGCAGAAATAATGAATGCCATTTAAAATTCTCTTCAAAAAATTTATGATTTGTATTGCTTCCAATTTATTTGCCTAAATTTGCATCAATGATAATGATAGAATTAAAAAAAAATTTAATTACAAAAAAAATAAAAATAAATAATTAAAATTAAAAAAAAATAAAGTAAATAGATCCCTTCTACATTTCTAACTGAAAAGAAAAAAGGACTCTGAGTAAAAAAGAAATTTTACTTTCTAAAAGAACTTTTTTTTTCTCTTACTTTTCCTAATTTTAATGCAGATATTTTAAAATTTATTTTTGACCACTTATCTAGCAGATTTATTCGATATTCTCAATATCCTTTTCAATGACAGAATGTTAAAGCTTCTACAGAGCCATATCTTTTTCAATGAATGTTAAACCTCTTACAGAGCCTTATACTGCAAACGTACGTGCAAAGAGAACACGATTCTGAAGAACATCTTCGACTCATATAACTATACTAGCATGTCACTATACCAGAAATTAATGCCTACGAAAGGTTCTCTGAATTCGCAAGCGAGTAATTCCGAATAGAATTTCGTCCTTGGATCAAAAAGAAATCTTCCTGTTCATCTTAGGCAATGGTACAATAAAACGTTATTAAAGAATGGGACTTATAGCTGCCTGGAAAGTTATAGATGTAAATGCGCAGGATGAAATTACCCAAGTTCTTTCTTCTCGTGCTTCATGTTCTTTTCCTTTTATTGAAGAAAGTGAAAGATGATCGAAGATTTCAAGAAAGAAAAACGGATAGGTGTCATGGCTCTTTTCTCTGGTTTTCTTTTTCACCATTTGTGATTGTTTGCTAAGATGAAAAGTTTTGTTATTTATTACCAAGGTATAAAGATAATATTGAATTCTATTAATCTTTTCAATTAGTAGATTATGTATAAAAAAAATACGTTTCTAAAAACGAAATCGTAAATTCACCGCCAAGATAACGACTTTACAGCAAACCACTGTTTCATAAAACTGCTAACAGATATTACTAATAGGAATTGCTATGCTGCCTCATCGTGGCGGGAGGGTGCCCCTGGATAGGGTGGGCGATGTACGTCGGGAGTTTTTACTCCTGGTAGGGCCACCCAAGGCGTGAAGGCCACCCTATTACATCCAGCTAAAGCATAGCAGGCACCTGGAGGAAAAAGTCAGACTTCAGCCCTCGTGGTTCCTCTCCAAATTGAAGCTGCTTCTTGCCCTTAGCCATGGATCAGTTGCATCTAAATGTTAGAAATACAGCATCGTCCGTCGCGCTGGATAAAATGCCCTTTGTCATTGTTCGACCATCGCATCTCCCGCTCATCTTGAGGCAACTGTTGAATGAGGGGAGGACAGTTTACGATCTATTGATGCAGCATGATCTACTGGACTTGGTTTAGGATTCTAAATCAAGGGGATAAGCAACAACAACAACAACAACAACAACACTAATAGGAATTTCGGCTGCACAAAAGCATATAAGAAAACAATGACCATAACTGAATTTAAATTTTTGATTAAACAAAAACTTCATTCATATCTTCATCAATATATGATTTTAGTAAGGCAGTTGCTCAGGTGCTCAACATGCCCATTAAAGCCCTCTAAATCAACTTGTTTTACAGAGGAGTTTCGCTGCAACAGGATTATTTGCCCAAATGGGCAAATAATCCTTACAAAATAATACCTTGGGTTATAACGAAAATATATTTTTCAATCGCATCTTTTCAATATTTTTAAGTATCATATCCGGAAAATACTTTGTTAATTTTGATATGTTTATGTTCTGTGAAAAGATACTAGCTTTTATTTTATTATTCAACTTTAAAAAATGGACTTTTTCAGTCTTAAAATAATTCTGAAGAATTTTTGAAATCAGTTCCTTTTTCTAAATAATAGTTTCTGCTGTTTGAATACTTTTTGGAAACCTTTCAAAATGTGACCTGTTTTATTCTTAAGCATAGTTTTGACATACATCTATACAGGTAAGTAGAAATTTGTAATCATTGTTAATTGTTTCTAAGATCGTAAATTTGATAAATCTAAATGAAATAAATCTATACCTTCAACTATGACTCTCTATGTTTCTCTTAAAATTACTTCACGCAAGTTTATGTAAATTACACAAGTCTTTAGTTTTCAATGTTTGTTTAATATCTTTATTTTTATCTTGCTTACCTCTGCTCTATGTAAAACATTTATGCCTCCAAAATTAACTGGTCGTTTAAGGTTTTATAGCCTTTCTGAAAAGACATTTTATTTAAAATATTTAATATTTAAACAATGAAAAAAAAATCAATGTACTAAAATACATTCATTATAACAAAGCGCATGCATTCCAACTTCAAGTGGGTATTCAAATGACATATGCTTACAGACAATAAGTTTTTATGTAAAAAACAAATATTGCTAAAACATTTTCTTTCACTCGTATTTATACAGGCACAAATCTGTACACTAAGTCAGAAACATAGCAAAAGTTTGTTACAAAACATCAAGAAAATAAAACAGTAAATATAAGAATAAAGAGCATTTGTCAATTTGAATATTTGTAAAGGTGTGTTATCATGTAGGATTTCTTTTGATAAGCAAATCAATACAATTAATATCATACTGAAAGCAAATAGTAATTTATTCTTATTTGAATTGGCAAATGGTAATGTAAGAAAAGGTTATCGATATTCTTTAATAAATGGAAAGAAGGTTGCAGAGAAAACGAAAAGAAAATGTTTATTGTGCGAAAAGGTAATATTTATTATACGAAATACCTGTTATACGAAACGAAAATATTTAAAGTTTTATAAAAAAAAATTGTTTCACTAGAAATACATATTTATCTTTTGACTGAACAAATTCAATGCAAGTTTAAAATTATAATTTAAATATTTATCAAAATATTATTTTAGAAATACTGGCTGAAGAATATATATTCATAAATAATTTTATAAATATATTTAATTGATATAATAAAAACAAGATGTTCGTCAAAAATAACAGTTGTTTTTGAAAGTAAAGAAAAGTATCATACAAAAAATTTTAAAAAATTAATAAGATACATAATTTATTTATAACATGTTTATATGTTTAGATTTTTATAAAATATATATATTTTTTTTGCCGAAATTTATATTTTCTGTTTTTTAGTGAAATAATTTTTTTTAGTTTAGGGCTATAACATTTATTAGTATTGGATATTTATTAATCATATATTTGTGGTTGAGAAATTTAACAAATGCATTCAAGAATTCGTTATTGTTATTTCTGTGTATACATACACTGAATATTCTAATTATTAAATGCACTTACATGCTAAACCTATGGAAAACAACTCAATTGCTTCTTCCCAAATCTTAGTAAATAATTTTGGATAGGAAATATTGAATTTAGATTAATGTTTTGTATCCAAGAAAAAAATATAGTTAGATAAAAAATTTAAAAAAATTATCATATTAAAAAAAAAAAAAAACCTTCAGTATTATAGTTATCCAAAAAAGAGTTCCTCTTACATAATTCAGTGATGATGTGTGTATTTAAAATTTAAAATACAATGCATAGAAATGTTGTACAATTATAAATTGGAAAACTACGAAAATCTTGCAAAATATAATGTTGTTGTTGTTTCTTAAAAAAAAAAAAAAAAAAAAATATATAAGGTGCATAATAAAATTTGAAAATATATGTAAAAATCGCGATTTGGGTAAACACGAGATTAGCAATAGGTTTTTAACATCAAGAACCAAATATAAAGTAAGAATAAATAAATAAATTATTAGAAAAAAATATCATAGGAAAGATTTTTTAATTAAAAAGAATTTTAAAAAATGCGTTTTCTAGAATATAAATTTCTACATGAGCAGAATATAAGACGAAAGAAATATTTGTTCATGCCTATATTTCTTTTGTTTTTCTATTTTCGTAATATTTTACTTATTTGAATAGAAGTACATTTATGTTATAAACGATATGTCTCTTATTATAATATATTTAAAAAAAAACATTAAATATAAGACATAATTGCTTAAATATATTAAATAAGAAATAAGGCTTTTATCTCTTAGCAATTTTTTGTCTTAATTACGATTTTAATTTGTAATGCAAGATATCCTTACCAACAAATTATTGTTTGCTACCTGGAGTTAGTTCAAATGGGGAGCAATATCTGAAAAGAAAAATTGCTGTAAAAAAAAATAAAAAGAAGAAGAAAAAAACATCTACTTAGAATAAATTGTGTGATGCCCTTTCCAAATAAAAATTTTAAATATTATATGTTATAGACAAAGCAACAAATACGTATTTGCATTTCACCGAAGATTGTAATACTGGAAAATATATTTAATTTGATCCATCCATAACCTAATCCACCACGGTTTCTGCATTAAACATCTGGATTTCCACTACAGCACGAAAGAACCATTTTTCTTTTTATCTTTGTCCCTTACAAAGGAGCCAAATAAAATTGAGTACTGCAAAGGACATCTTCGGTGGAGATGAGTCGAGAAAAGGGACGAGAAATGCCACTTTGCAAGAAATGGATGCTCCAGAACGACTCGCGGAATGTTCTCCGAATTCGTAAGCAGGCAGTTCTCGATTGAAATTTCGAAAGGAAGTCTTCCTGCTCATCTTTGCCAATGGCACAATAACACGCCATAACTCAATGGCTTATAGCCACCCAGAAAGTTATGGATGCAAATGAGGGTGATGAAATTGCCGAGTTCCTCCGTCTCTTTTCTTTCTTACTTTTCTTTTTTTCTTTCTTTTTATTGGAGAAGATGATCGAACGTTTCAAGAAAAAAAAAAGGATAGATATATTCTCCTGTGTATTTTATTTTGACAGTTATTCGTGGATGGTTAAATATTGATTATTGAGCAGGAAAGTTAATGTTAAATTTTAATAATCTTTGTGTCATATAGTAGATTATTTATGACTACTATTATGGTAAAGATGTTCATGAAGATGATCGAGCTCCCCACCCTAAAAAAGGAATAGGTTTATTCCTTTGTGTATTTCGTTTTGACAGTTATTTGTCCATGGTTAAATATTGATAGTTTAGCAGGAAAGTTAATGTTAAATTTTAATAATCTTTGTGTTATACAGTGGGTTATTTACAAGATATTCATGGTAAACTATCAATTTAAAAAATATATATAGCTTTATTGAATTTTTTTATCACTGCTGACTCAACCTATTATTTCTAAACCAACTTTCACCTAAATTTAAAATTAGCATTCATAGAAATGAGATAGTTTAAAATGCACCAACATTTTTCTGGATACTTAAAATGAAATCATACTTTAGGAAAGTTAATGGTAAATTTTAATAATATTTGTGTCATAATGGATTATTTATAAGATGTTCATGACAAACTATCAATTTTAATATATATATATAATATATATATAACTTTATTGAATTTTCTTATCACTGGTGATTCAACCTATTATTTCTAAACCAACTTTCATCTAAATTTAAAATTAACATCATAATAAAGCCAATTAATATACATAAACATTTGTAAGGTTGTAAAATGAAATCATACTTTTTAAAAAAAATCTTTCATATTATCTTGTTGTCTTAGTATTGTAAAAAAATGCATCTCCAAGGAAAGAACGAGCATACTATAAAGTGTATAATTTCAGTTAGTCTAAAGAGAAAATAAATTTTGTTTCTTTTTACATTAAATATCTGTTCATGTGTATTTATTATTCTTTCATAAATCAATAAACTATCAATTTAAAAATATATATATGACTTTATTCAATTTTTAATCACTGAAGGCATAATCCCTGATTTCTAAGCCAACTTTCACCTAAATTTAAAATTAACATTCTTAGAAATAAAGCCAACTAATATGCATGAACATTTTTTCGTTATATAAAATGAAATCATACTTTCTTTAAAAATTATTTAATATTATGAATTTTGGGTTTTAGTACTGTAAAACCACGCATTTTTAAGAAAAGAATGTGTATAAAGTGTAATAATTTCATTTAATCTAAAGAAAAAATAAACTTTGTTTATACATTTTATATTAAATATCTGCTCATGTGTAATGATTATTCTTAATTCTCACTGAAATACAATTCCTTATATAAAATGTTTAAAAAATAACAGCTAATAAATGGATTGTTTAGCATTTAATCTGCTTCACCATAGAAAAAGATACCGGAATATCTCTCGACAATGGACAGAAACTAAATAACATGACAAATATTTATATAATTATATATATATATATATTCTCTAAACTAAGAATGTCTCATATATTTGGTCATGTTTGCTGCAGTTGTTAAATCGACTTCGTAACTTCAAAGATTTCTCAAACTCAGTTATAAATTGTCCTAGTATTCTGAACAACTAACTAATCTGTACAAAAAAATATGAGTAAATATTTGGTGTAAAATTTGAGTCAGGAAGCAGTTTCAAAAACAACGATAACGACTAAAGCATACAAACATGTATAAATATAGACATAAGACGCTTAAGAATTTACTCATGCATTATTTTTATCTGTTTACCTACACTAAACAAGTTGCTCTGCGAAAATGTCAACATTTATGACGTAGCTCACCAAGAAAAAACACACACAAAAAAAATTATAAATAAACAATTTATTATTTAGGTCTTTATTCCTGTTACTAACTATCGATTTTTAAAATATAAAAAATATAATCAGTAATTATGAATCATATTTAAAAAAAATTTAACTACATGCATTGCTGACTCTATTATTAAGAATAATTGTCTTGCCGTGCTGTATACATTTCGGTATATAGCAAGGCAAAACAATTAGCTATTTACATTAACATTACATTAACATTTAGACAAGCTATTTACAACTCTTCTCCAAGAATTGCCGGAAAAGAATTAAGTTAAATGAATATAAGGGTAAATATTAATTAAGTTAAATTAAATTTAATTAATTTATTAAATTAATATACTCGAAAAGAGTCTGATATATTTGGCCCTGTTTGCTATAGTTGTTGAATCGACTTTTGAAAATTATCATTCAAATATTTATCTGACTGAATTAAAAACTATCCTATTAATCTAAACAACTAACCAATGTTTTAAAAATCTAAACAAAAAAAGTGAGCAAATATTTGGTGTAAAATTAGGAGTCAGAAATCAGTTCCAATAACAACAAAAACATCCAAACATGTATAGTTATAGACATAAAAACCTTAAGAATTCACTTATGTGTTATTTTTATCAGTTAACCTACACAATAAACAAGTCGCTGTGTTAAAAATCCAACATTTATGATGTAGGAAAAACTTAAAGAAGGATAAATAAACAATTTATTCCAGTCCTTTATTCCAGCTACTAATTATCGATTTTGATAATATGAAAAACATAATCAGTAAATGTGAATTAGTTTAAATTTTTTTCACTACATGCATTGCTGACGCCGGAAAGGAATTAATCATTCCTCCCACTTAATCAATAACCGCTCAAAAAATGGATGCGAGGTTTCAAGAAAATAAATTAGATTAATTCATTTTTTTTAAAATAATAGTTATTATTAACGCTTTGTTCTAGATTGACAAAACCTTTTACGACTGTTGCACAACCTATTTACGGCAATCTATACCCAATGTTTATCTGACTGTTTAGTATTTTAATTGGTGGTGTTTTCTAATTATTTAATGCCTTATCCGAAAAATTGTTTATTATTTAATCTGCTACAGCAGAGAAAAATATATAGGAATATATCTCGATATTTTCTGAACAGGAATTAAATCACATGACATATATTCTTAATTATATATATATATATAGAGAGAGAGATAATATATATATATATTCTCAAAGAATATCTCATATACTCAAAAAAAGTCTCATATATTTGGACATATTTGCTGCAGTTGGTGAATCGATTTTTTAAACTTACACTTCAAACATTTCTCAGACTGAATATACATTGTCCTAGTAATCTAAACAACTAATTATTTGTTCATAGAATCTGTACAAAAAGGTGATTAAATATTTGATGTAAAATTATGAGCCTGAAATCAGTTTTAAAATACCGATAACGACATAAACATTCAAACATGTATAAATATAGACACAAGACGCTTAAAAATTTACTCATGTGTTATTTTTATAATGTTTACCTACACAATAAGCAAGTTGATCTTTTAAAATTCAACATTTATGATGTAGCTCGCATAGGAAAACATTATAAAGGATAAATAAACAATAACTTAATATTTAACTCCTTTACTCCAGCTACTAATTATCCTTTTTTTAAATATAATTAGTGAATTTGAATTAAATGTCAAAATTTTTTTTTTCACTAGACACATTACTGACGCTATTGTTAAGAATAATTGTCTTGCCCTGATATGTATACAGAATTCAGTGAAGATGGTGTAAAATTTTTATCCTGGAATCAGTTTCAAAAACAGCGTAACGACAAAATCTTCCTAATATATATAAATATAGATATGAGATGCTTAAGAATTTACTCATGTGTTATTTTGATCTGTTTACCTACACAATAAACAAGTTGATGTTTTAAAATGTCAAAATTTATTATGTAGAAAAATTTAAAAAAGGATAAATAAACAATTTAATATTTAATCTTGTAACTAACTATCAATTTTCGAAATTTAAAAAATATATTTAGTAAATGTGAGTCAAATTAGAAAAAAATTTCACTACATGTATTGCTGACGCTACTATTAAGAATAATTGTGTTGCCCTGATATATACATTTCAGTGAAGATACACATTAACCCTTCTTCTCCATCAAGAATTGTTGGAAAGGAATTAATCCTTCCTCCACTTAATCAATAACCACTCAAAAAATGGATAGAGGTCTCTAGAAAATAAATAATGTAAATTTATTTTAAAAAAATAATAGTTATTTTTAACATTTTGTTCTAGATTGACAACATTTTCAATACTTTTATGACAGCCGTGCAACAGTATTTGTGGAAATCTATATCCAGTACTAATCTGATTGTTTATTATTTTAATTGGTCATCTTTTCTACTTATTTAATGCCTTATCCGAAAAATTGTTTAGCATTTAATTTGCTTCACCATAGAAAAAGATATAGGAATATTTCTCGATATTCTCTAAATAGGAATTAAATCGCATGACAAATGTTCTTAGTTATATATATTCTAATCTAAGACGCCAAGGAACAGACGTACTCACTTTGTATACTGAAGATAAAAAAGTAATGCACATCGTATATTTGAACCCCTACAAACATCCATCATGTACCGATTCAGGACGTTATTATATATATATATATATATATATATATATATATATATATATATATATATATATATATATATATATATATATATATATATATATATATATATATATATATATATATATATATATATATATATCTAAATAAAAGAACATCTCGTATACTAAAAAAAAGTCTCATATATTTGGTTATGTTTGCTGCAATTGTTGGATCGACTTTTCAAATACCTTCCAAGAGTTTTGACTAAATTATAAATTATTCTAGTAATCTAAACAAAAAAAGTGAGTAAATATTTGGTGTAAAATTATGAATCAAGAATCAGTTTCCGATAACAATGATAAAAATAACGACAAAAAGATCCAAACATGTATAAATATAGACATAAGACGACTAAGAATTTACTCGTGTGTAATTTTTATCTCTTTACCTACACAATAAACAAGTTGTTCTATTAAAATGTCAACATTTATGATGTATCTCACAGAGGAAAAATCTAAAGAAGTCTAGAGAAAATCTAAAGAAAGACTCTCTCGGTCGTTAAGTGCAGGCGGTCGACCACTGCGCTGTCCATGGTGGGATGTTATGCCTGAAATTTCATACTCTCGGCACACTCTTGACACAGTGGATCTGGGAATGTTGAATTCCCTAACGATTTCCGAAATGGTATGACCCATGCGTCTAGCTCCAACTAACATTCCGCGTTCAAAGTCTGTTAATTCCCGTCGTGCGGTCATCATCACGTCAAAACCTCTTCACATGAATAACTTGAACAGAAATGAAAGCTCTGCGAAAGCACTGCGCATTTATACCTGTTCTACGTGATGCTACTGCCATCTGAAAATTTGCATATTGCTATCCCATGACTTTTGTCACTTCAGTGTATATATATATATATATATTCTCTAAACAAAGAACATCGCATATACTAAAAAAAGTCTCATATATTTGGTCATGTTTGCTGCAATTGTTGAATCGACTTTTTAAACTTACAATTCAAACATTTCTCAGACTGAATATACATTGTAATAGTAATCTAAACAACTAACCGTTGCTTTATGAAATCTGTACAAAAAAGGTGAGTAAATATCTGGTGTAAAATTATGAGCCTGAAACCAGTTTTAAAAACACAATAACGACAAAAAAATGTATAAATATAGACATAAGACGCTTACGAATTTACTCATGTATTATTTTTATCTGTTTAACTAGACAATAAATAAGTTGCTCTATTATGAACAACTATTATTCAACTTATTATTCTATTATTTCAGCATTTATGATATAGCTCATCAAGGGAAAATCTAAAAAAAGGATAAATAAACAATTTAATAGTTAAGTCCTTTATACCTACTACTACCTATCGATTTTAAAAATATAATCAGTAAATGTGAGTCCAATTAAAAAGTTTTTTCCACTACATGCGTTGCTGACGCAATTATTAAGAAAAATTGTCTTGCCCTGATATATACATTTCAGTGAAGATACACATTAACTCTTCCTTCTCCATCAAGAATTGCAGGAAACGAATTAAATTAAATTAATATATTAAATTAATATACTCGAAAATAGTCTCAAATATTTGGTCAGGTTTGCTGCAGTTGTTGAATCGACTTTTTAAACTTACCCTTCAAAGATTTCTCAGGCTGAGCTATAAATTAGCTAGCAATCTAAACAGCTAACCAATTCTTTATAAAATCTGTACAAAAAATGTGAATAAATATTTGGTGTAAAATTATGAGTCTGCAATCAGTTTCATAAACAACGATAACGACAAAAAGATCCAAACATGTATAAATATAGACATAAGTCTCTAAAGAATTTAATCATGTACTATTTTTATCTGTTTACCTACACAATAAATAAGTTGTTCTATTATGAACAACTATTATTCAACTTTTTATTCTATTATTTTCACATTTATGATATAGCTCACCAAGGGAAAACCTAAAAAGGGATAAATAAACAATAGTTTAATAGTTAAGGCCTTTATTCCTGCTACTAATTAGCAATTTTTAAAATATAATCAGTAAATGTGAATCCAATTAAAAAGTTTTTTTCACTACATGCATTGCTCTATTATTAAGAATAATTGTCTTGCCCTGATATATACATTTCGGTGAAGATACACATCAACTCTTCTTCTCCATCAAGAATTGCCGGAAAGGAATTAATCGTTCCTCCCACTTAATCAAAGTTGTTCTTGCTGTGTACATATTTGACTCGCCACCAAAAGCAAAGAGCTGCGTTAAAAGTGTTTGTTCCCGTCTCTGTGTACAGACTGTCTTCAAGATGATGAATGCACCACCAACAGGAAGGGGGGGAGGGGAAGGGTACTCTTCAAAATGAGACGACTTTATTATTTCAGATATTTCCCTTCTGAAGGATCTTTGTATTAGGGTGACCTTAATTAACCTTCGAGCATTTTTGTTTCTTGTAGGCGAAGAAATTTCGGGGAAGTAGGTTTGGGATGCCTTGTCAAAATCTTGATTGTCTAAAGATAGTGATTTCGCTTCAGTGATGTTTGTTCCAGAATATTCCAAAGTGCATCAGACATCTATATAATAAGAATGTGTAGGCTTTTAAATATTTCTTGGCTGTTTAATTAATACAGGACTCTTACTTGAAAGGTCTTGATGTTAAAATTACTTTGACTAGTTTTATGAAAATACACTTTGGAATTTTTAGTTCTTGTGATAATATGTTTGATGTAAAGATTGTTGGTTGATTCCAAAGTCTTTATCTCTAAAAGCTTTTAACCAGTGATATAAAAACATGATAAAATTGTAGTTTTTATGAGTTTGTTAAAGTTCCAGACACAACATCTATATTTGATCCGCAAATAAATTACTAGCAAATACCATTAACTTTTCCTGGAAACTTTATAAGTATCCATTTGAATATATATACATATTTATACAAAGTAACTAACCCTCAAGCAATTTTGGAACTTGCAAATGTTGAGATATGGGCCTTTTAAGGAAATACTATTAGAAGGTCTCGCCAAAGTTTTAATGGTACGTTGATAAGGCTTTTTATAAGAATAATATCTGTTTCATTACATCCAAAATTATGTGCATTAAATGAATAATGATGTATTCTATTAAATTTTTGATGCTTTAATCATTCTATGTATATTTTTTGAAAGATATGATAGTTAAGAGGAATTAGTCATATGTATGGAGATTGATTGCCGAGTGACAAGCGCTCTGGCGCTTTGTGCTACAGTCACTCCGATGTCATCGATGTCATGAGGTTCGAGTCACTCCGATGTCATCGATGTTTGTAGTGGTTCGGAATCCACCTTAACTGTAAGTCCTGGTCTAATATGACTGTAAAGCGTTGGGCGTAGAGCTGACAACCGTTTGCTGACAAAGAAACTATCTCCTGTCACGAAATCTGCCAGTAGCCAGACGCTTTGGTCCACCATGGGTTGTTGGGCCAATGAAGAATCATATTTGTGGGAATGTATTTTGTAAATTTTATTTTGTTAGGTATATAGGTTTTAGATTAAATGTTTTTTAGATGAAAAAAATGCTTTGATTGCCAAAAAGCCGAGTGTTAAGAAATGTCCATTTTAAAAGGACTTGATGGCATATATGTTTATATAATTGATCGGGAAAATGAATATAACTGGATGGCATTGAGTATTTCAGGAAATACAGCTGCTTGCATTGAAAAGACATTACAGGACCTTATTTAAAGTTCATGCATTTTGAAAGTTTTTGTCTTGAAATGAAAATGTTTAAATGGAATGTTTTTAGAACGGTAGAAAGTGTAAAAAACTGATCCATAAACTAAAGTACTGAATATTAAATACTCATTAAGTGTTTTTCATATAATATAATTAATATATTTTCATCTGGAGAAATAAAAAGTTCATTCAAATGTGCTTTAAGACGTAGACTAACTTTGAGTCGCTTAGAACAATTATTGTTGCTGTTGTTTAGACTAATCCTCAGTATCCAGCAGCGCTGGACGGACACAATATGAATACTTATAACACACCCTATGAGTACTATGAGTACTATTTTTGAAGAAAGAGAAAAAAGGGCAGATTCTGTTGTGATGGAACATCCATAGCTAAATGTCTGACTTAGCTCCAAGTCGCTGAAAAATGATAGCAGTACCTTCTGGGAGGTCTTTTTTAGGGGAAACTATATCGAATTTGCATGTCGTAAAGGAGAAAACCTGAAAAATTGTCACCAGGTAGTCTGACATACGAGGCAAGATGCTGAATATCACAAGTGCCATCGAGTCTCTTCGTTTTTAAAACAGTGTCTACAACAATGCCGGCATTGGATTGATCCACAGTCCTAATACTCAGGTGTTACTAGGAAGATAAAATGTAGCAGACTAAAAGAACCAAGCTAATTATGCCATCAGACAAAAACAAGAAATTCGCATGGCATCATTAATGGTGTTTTCCGAAGTTAGCAGATTTATTAGACACGAAAAATAAATATTACTCACATTAGGCACGAAAAATAAATATTACTCACATTAGGCACGAAAAATAAAACGGAATTATTAGTAGATGTAATAAGGGAACCCATAAATGAAAATATATAACTCTAGGTCTTTTTTTAAGAATATTTACTGCTTACATTTTACTAGCCAACATGACGAAACATCAATAACAAAAGAAAAGAAAAATGATATTTGTAATTCAAATGCCACACATTTCTAGACATTTAAAAAAAATCTGGATGTGTTCTCTAAGTTCAAAACAGCTACGACTCTTAATGCCCGCTTCTCAATTCGACGACTGACCAAGACATAATTTTTTACGGCCACTAAAAGTCCCGGTTGACATTCGCCACTTTATGAGTTCTCGCTGCGAGGCATTCTCCAGAACTTGTCCTTTTTTAGTGGTCCTGGGAGGACTCTGTTTCTATGAAAGATAAGTGCCTCCGCTCAGTGAGTGGAGCAGCGCTTCTTTTAATCGTTCCGGCAAATGTCGAAATGCAACTGGGAAAACACAGTGCTCCAGTCTGCTGAGTTGCTTTTATTTCTCCTAATTAATTCAAAAAGGAAACGTCAAGAAAAAGCAGTACATTTATGTATGTTTTTATTTTATTTCGGACATTTATTTTATATAATAACGAATAATTTTTTTGTTGAGTATCGATGGGTTCTCCTTTACGTATGCCATGAACAGATTACCAATAGACGATTAATATAGGTCACTCTCTTCCTTTTCGCCATTTTAGGTGTTATTTCTGTCTCTTGCAAAGTCCTGATGGCCTATTGGCAAGCTCTCTGCCTTTTGGTTGCGCAGGTTTCAGGTTCAAATCCTGGTAATGGCGGCGGTCCTGGATTTTTGTTAGCGGTTCGGTATCCACGTTAAAGTCTAGATCCTGGTCTAAATTGTGCAAAAGATAACAGTAGAGTGACAAACCATACACAAATATACTTGATTTGCGGTATCCACGTTTTGAAAGGTAATAACAAATAAACGTGTAATCATGCTCAAGAATCTAGTGTAAGGGTGCAGTACAGACTGAACCCTCACACCATGCAGTGTGTAACAGACACCTTACTTAGTTTCTGAAAACAGGGAATACCCGAGTGTCCAGCGCTTTGGCATTCGGGGCCATAGGTTTCGGGTTCAAGTCGCGACGGGGGCTTTGGATATTTTAGGGGCTTGAAATCCATTTTAAACTGTAGATCCCAGTCTCATATGACCATAGAGAGTGACAGAGCCCAACAACCCAATGAGACACTTCTCATCCACATCATTCCCAAACTGTAAAGAGGCAACTCAGCTATAAGCACACTGATGTGGTGTTTTGTGATGTGGTGTGGATGTGATGTGGTGCAGCCCTAATACTTCCCAGCGGCACGTGTTGCCTGTGATCTATGAGTCGGGCAGAACAAACATTTTATGACTGACTGCGAAATTACAAAATAAATTGAAAATTATTTGGAAAAGTTATTTTTGGTGCTTTGAATTAATTTCACCTCTCCTAATTGGTCTATAAACAGAATCATTTAATCAAAAATAATTAAACAAAAACAATTATTTAAAAGTCCATTTAATGTTACTAGAAAGATAAAATGATGTGTATGAAACCAACCAAGATAATTATGCACATCAGATAAAAACAAGAAATCCGCATTGCATCATTAATGGTGTTTTTCTAAATTAGTAAGTTTTATTAGGCACGGAAAATAAATATTAGGCACATAAGGAACAAACAATAAAACAGTATTATTAGTAGATGTAATAAGGGAACCCATAAATGAAAATATATAACTCTAGTTCTTTTTTAGAAATATTTAATGCTTACATTTTACGAGCGAACATGATGAAACATTAATAACAAAAGAAAAGAAAAACGATATTTGTAATTCAAATGCCATGCATTTCTAGATATTTTAAAAAGAAAATCTGGATGTGTTCTCGAAGTTCAAAAGATTACGACTCTTAATGCCCGTTTCTCAATCCAACGACTGACCAAGACATAATTTTTTACGGCCACTAAAAGTCCCGGTTGACATTCGCCACTTTATGAGTTCTCGCTGCGAGGCATTTTCCAGGACTTGTCCTTTTTTTAGTGGTCCTGGGAGGGCTCTGTCTTTACGAGAGATAAGTGCGTTCGCGGAGTGGATGGAGCACTGCTTTTTTTAATCGCTCCGGCAAATGTCGAAATGCAACTGGGAGAACACGGTGCTCCAAAGAAGTGCTCCAGTCTGCTGAGTTGCTTTTATTTTCCATAATTAATTCCAAAAAGGAAACGACAAAAAAGCAATACATTTATATGTTTTTTTTTTATTTCGGACTTTTATATAATAACAAATAATTTTTTGTTGAGCCTGGATGGACTTCTCCGTTATGTATGCAAGTATGTTAAGGTTAACAGATTACAAACAAATGATTAGTACAGCACACTCTCTTCCTTTTCGCCTTTTTAAGTGCCACGTCTTCCTATTTGAAAAAAAAAATCTCACACCAATTTGAGCCTCAATGTCAGTGTAGCATTTTTCTCACTGGGAGAGTTGTGGAATTTATATTCTTTGACAAGTACATAATAACAACCCATCACTCGATTTTGATAGCAGACATGCAGTGTTGTGGATAGTTATATTACATGCAATAAGTAAGTGTTTTGAATTTATGAGAAGAATCTACCACTCAAATCTCATGCATAATGAGACTCATAAAATTAGCGATTGTCTGTTCGACCTTCACTGGTCGAAACAGTTACAGACGGAATAGGGAAGAAGTTTTTGGATTGTGATGAGGGATAGACCATGGAGCTGAGTAAGTGTCTACTCTAATGAAAAGTAAGGGAAGTTGAACTCCATTCTTGCTGATTTTTGTGTTTTTGCGAATTAAAATGTGCCATGCAACTAAAAGTGGCACTCGTCCTGAAGACGTAGTGGCCCTCGTCGTGAAGGCCAAGAATAGGCTGAGACTATACAGTCAGACACTTTTAACACGTTGTTGCAGATGCTATTTTATCTCCTTATTACTGAAAACTGTGATTGTAACAGACGCTTTATGCAGATTTTAAACTGAGTCATTTTGTACGCCGTTGTATTACATGTTACATAGTTAAATTCTACACCAATGGCCAATGATGTTGTTATTGTTATTTTGGAATGCAATAATTACTTTAATCCCCTTTAAGCCATAGGTCCCGGTCTCATATGACCGTAGAGTATGACAGAGCCCAATAAGACTTCTCACCCACACCATTCCCAAACTGTCAAGGCAAGCATATAAAAAATGTCATATTAGACAGGGACCTATGATTTAACGTGAATTCCGAACCACTATAAACATCCATGGCCAGAAACCTGTGGCACCGAGCGCCTAGTCACTCAACTATCAGGCCTCAACTAATTCCATTTACAATCTCATAATCTTTTTCTATCTTAATTCTTTAGACGACAGCATTTTTCAGAAACTTCTTAGTTCGCAAAATATATATTTTCTCCTCCAAATCTTTGTTTTCTGTCTGACAAAATCTTTTGTGCTGTATCCATCATGGAGTTTTAAACAATTTTAATGGCGAATAGATTTTTTTTCCTTCTTTTGTGTTTTTTAAGGCAAAGATAGACGCCTACTAGAAATTGGATCCGAGTTGTTGTGGAAATAACTCTTGGAAAAATGCTTTTATTGTTTAGACTGTGTTTTTTCCATCCAATTTCATTCTTTCTTCATTCTCAAAGCAACTTCTCCGTCGCTCTAAATGCTAATTCAATCAGCAGTCGTAACCGGAGGCAGTGTCGGGAAAAAATAAATTATGTCTGAGTTCAGAGAATTTTTCCGATGACATCGAGAAAAATTTCAAAAAAAGCTTTATTTGCTATTCTACAATTTTTGTTGTTTGTTTTATATCTCGAGGTAAATCTATACACGTTAAATTAAAGTTAAAAAAAAACAATATGACATTGTTGCAGATATAAGAATTAAAATTGTTATTATTGTATTGGGGCTTTATAATAAAAGAATTTTATTTCCAAATGACAAAAAATTGAGACAGTAATCTTGCAATGAATATGAAACTTATTGTATTATTTTATGTTGTTTTTACTTCATTAAATTAGAAAACACCGGAAAAATTTAAAGAAAAAAATAAAGTTAATTAAAGCTAAAAAAAAAACATTAATTAAGGCTAAAAAAGTCTTTAAAATTAAAGCTAAAAAATTAATGACATTGTTTCAAATATAAGAATTAAAATTACTAGTATCATATTGTGTTTTATAATAAAAGAATTTTAATTCCCAAATCACAAAAATTGAGACAGTAATCTTACCTATGAATATGAAACTTATTGTATTATTTTATTAAATTATATTAAATTAGTAATTAAATTATTAAATTGTATTAAATTACTTTTTGTTTTAAATTAGAAAAGATCGAAAAATAAAAAAAAAAAAAATAAAAAAAAAAAAAATTTAAAATTAGTTAAAGCTAAAAACTAAAAAAAAAAAAAAAAAAAAAAAAAAAAAAAACATTAAATTAAAGCTAAAAAAACAATATGACATCTTCAAATAAAAGAATTAAAATTACTAGTATCATATTGTGTTTTATAATAAAAGAATTTTAATTCCCAAATCACAAAAATTGAGAAAGTAATCTTACAATGAATATGAAATTTATTTTATTAAGTTAGAAAACATCGGAATATACAAAGAAAATTAAAGTTAATTAAATAAAAAATAATTAATTAAAAAAAACTAAATAAACCATTAAATTGAATCTAAACAAGTAATATATATATAAAAAAAAAAAAATTTAAGTCAATGCCTTCTTTTTTTTCACTATATTGCAGAAAGTCGTTTATAAATAATTTTCATTCATTTTTTAAAGTTTATCTGGTGCCATCTATTGGTAGATACATGCAATTTAAATCTAAAAAAAAACTAAAATTAATTAATTAAATTTAATTAATGAATTAATATTTGAAAAAACTGTATTAGCATCAAGTGCCAGTTAAAAAAATGTATTTGAACTTGAATGGATGAATAAAAAGTATTTTATTAACGATTGAAAATTGGAACAAGATATATATAGGGAGAGTGTGAGCTAATAGAAGGAATTTAATAAAAAAGCTTTAAAATTAAAGCTAAAAAAAACAATATGACATTTTCAAATATAAGAATTAAAATTACTGTTATTGTATTATGTTTTATAATAAAAGAAATTTAATTCCCAAAATAATTGAGATGGAGTGAATTAATTCCCACAGAAATTGAGATAGTAATCTTACATTGACATTGTATTATTTTATGTTGTATTTATTTCATTAAATTAGAAAACCCCAGAAAATAAAAAGAAAAAAAAATAAATTGTTGCCATTTTGATTGTAATAAAGATATTTTATTTAATAAAAAAACAAAATTTATTCAAAGTATTTCAGTATCATACAAAAACTATGTTAAAGCTTGCGGATTCATATTTTAATGCTGATGCTTTCGACTTTTGTATTTAGAAAAATGTTTTAAAATTTGTTAAGAATGCCAAAACACAGGAGAAACGATCAAAAACTTATTTGTTGAGAAAAAGAACCAAACGATTATTTTCATCTTTTTTTTAAGAAGGTTTAAATTCTTCGAAAGATCCAAAACTAAGAACAAAAGAACTTCTCAAAAAATACATTTCATTCTTATTAGACCACAAATAGTTTTCGAAAACAAGATAAATAAGGCCTCTGGCAAGATAAACAAAAAAGTTTAAATCAGGAGGGGGAGGGGAGAAACTAGAAAGAGCGAATGTGTTAGGCTTAACCTTCTTTTTTGGTCCATTGAATAGGAAAATCAATAGAAAAATAATGGTACAAAAGGCACAAAGTCCAGGAAAGAATTTCTTAGAACGAAAAGTTTTAAATCGAAGAACATAATTTTTTTCTCTTACTTACTAGTAGAAGTTCCTGCGAAGCGTTACTAAATTCAATGCTTTAGAATTCGAAGTTCTACGTCTTTAAAATTGATTGTAGTATCTTTGAACATAATACATTTTAACAATGTTTGTTAAGTTAATCGCAAAAAATATTGCCATATTTTGTTACTCTTTGCATAAATATCTGAATTCAGGAGCAGATAAGTCGGGGAATACGCTATATTTCATTTTAAATTCTTGGAGCAACTATAATTTCTTTTGAATTAAAATATTTCTTCTTTTTATTAAATTCCTTCTATTAGCTCACACTCTCCATATATATATCTTGTTCACATTTTAAATCGTTAATAAAATACATTTTATTCATACACTCAAGCTCAAATAAAAATTTTTTGAACTTGTAGTGCATGACACTGGATGTTAATACAGTTTTTTCAAATATTAATTCATTAATTAAATTTAATTAATTAATTTTAGTTTTATATGGGAGAAATATTCATATCTTCACGCTGCTCTTTCTTCTCATTTGCTTATCATTAATTAATTAATAATTAGTTAATAATCTATTTTTTCTCATAACTAATTGTTAATTAATGATTATTAATTATTTTATTCAATTATTAATTATTTTTATTCATTTAATTATTAATTATTATTATTTTATCATCAAATATTTTTATTATTCACTCAATATATATTATTCAATTTTTAAAATAATGTAACTACAAATTGGAAATAATATAAAAAATCGTCTGATTTTAATTTATTCATTTAATTATTAATTATTTTTATTTTATCATCAAATATTTTTATTATTCATTTATTATATATTATTAAATTTTTAAGTTAATTTAACTACAAATTGGCAATAATATAAAAAATCGTCTGATTTTAATTTAGCTTATTTTTCTGGATATTATTATTCTTAATTTTTTACGTTTGAAATTTGAAACGATCGTTTTGGGTATTCTTGTTAATGTATTCTATATATTTTTTAATTTTAAATGATCAAGAAGTTTTTAATTAAATTTGAAATATAGTCTAATATATTTGCTTTTATTATTTTTATCGTATGTATTTGCTTTTATTATATTTGCTTTTATTATTTTTGCTTTTATTATTTTGCTGTAATTCGAGATTGCTGTCCTTTTTTTTTTTTCAATTCCTTCTATTAGCTCACACTCTCCCTATTTATATCTTGTTCAAATTTTGAATCGTTAATAAAATACTTCTTATTCATCCACTCAAGTTCAAATACATTTTTTTTTGAACTTGTAGTGGATGACACTTGATGTTAATGCAGTTTTTTCAAATATTAATTCAGTAATTAAATTTAAATTAATTAATTTTAGTTTTTTTAGATTTAAGTTGCATATATCTACCAATAGATGGCGCCAGATAAAATTAAAAAATTATTTATAAAGGACTTTCTGCAATATAGTGAAAAAAAAGATGGAATTGACTTTAAAAAATTTGTTTTTATATGACTTGTTTACTGAAAAATTTCTTTTATTTCATCATGGAACAATGTACAACATAGGTATTATAACATTAAAGGATTTTTATGTTAAATACATCGTATCTATAGTAACACTTATACATTGTTACTATAGTAACTTCAGTATAGCACAGTCGTTATATTCTTAATGTTCTAAGTTTTATGAATTATTGTTATGCGATATGACATCTTTTCAAAAAATAAAGTTAGTTATAAATATATAATTGAATAGGTATTATTAATTAAAATTAAGTGAAGTATATTTATTTAAACAGTAATTGATCTAAAATATTATGAATAAATTGTACATCTTTCAATTAGAATTAAATTTTACCTAAAATATATATAGTTCTAACGAGATAAAATGAGAACACAGTTCTATTTTGAGATAAAATGTCTATTTATGTCTATGTTTTAAGATTACAGATCTTATAACAAAAACAAACTGACACCTATTCTGTTTTTTGTTATTTTTTTTAAATTTCATTAGTAATATTTGCACAAAATTTATAATCATTTATATTTGAGGTTGAAGAGAAATATCCTTAGAACTTTGTCGATAAAGTTTGAACAAAGTAAAACAGCAAAATTATATTGTTTATACATTTTCCAATATGTTCATCTATGAGTACATATAAAGCATATAAAATTTCTTGTTTACAATTTTTTTTTTCGACCATGAAGATTTGCAGGTACATTTGCATCAATATTTATTTATATTAAACTACAATTAATATTCCATATAGCATCCAATAGCCATGCTACAAATGCGAACAAAGTTAAGCTCTTTCAAAACACATTATAGTCCATATACAAGGATGTTAGCAATTTCTTGTCTTTAACTCTTTTAATATCAATCACTACACAGTATTTAAAGTTACAGGAATACTGTGTGTGAAATGTGTTGCAAGGCTTGCCTTTATGCAGTTCTCTACCTCTGCACTTTATTGGCCAACGGTAGGCCATATGGATTCATAATTTCCTTTTGATTTTGCATCGCTTGTCGAGTTTGGAGCCATGCATCATTGGCTTTGAAAACAACACCATACTTATCTACAAAGCCTCTCCGGTTCCAAAACGAGGATATCAGCTACTAGAGTACGTTGCGCGTGGTCTACAATCAATCTTCATGGAATATATAACATTGCAAGGTCATATGGTGATCTAATTGCATAAAATATGATATTTTCACAAACCTTCAAATAATTTCTTTGAAACTTACTAAACCTTTAAATTTCTTTCTCACTTTTTTTTTCCGAAAAAAAAAATGAATATAAAGAACGGAAACTTTTGCGAAGTAATTAAACTTTTGTATTTATTACATGTATAGAAATACAACATGGTCATTTTAAGTCTTTCCCGTTTTCTGGTATACCTTAATTATAAAAAAAAAAGTTTTCTAACATGTATGGTAAAAGTGAAAAATCGTGAAATCTTTTAAATGAATCTAATAAACCATGAAACAAAATGATGTGAAATTCTTATATATTCAAAAACTCTGCACACATACAGCTACTCTAATACGACAAACAGGTTTGAGTGAAAAACATTGAATAAAATTGTGATTATTCTTTAAAGCGATGTACAATAATTTGTTTTAATTCTAAAAAACATTGTATGAATTCTGTGAAATAAAGAGATTTAGATCGTAAAGAGAAAAGACCGTATTGGAGTGAAATAGCGTTATAAGTCTATTATATTATTGGAAACTTTTCTGTAATCGTCCTTATATGCAACTGTGTTGTGAAATTTTAGTTGTGTGAGAGTTGCCTGTTGACAGTAGTAATTTTCATAATATTGTAGCTGTTAGTGCACTAAATGTGTAGCACTATGCATATATATATATATATATTCTTCTTCAATGGCACAACAGCCCCATGATAGGCCAAGACCGTCTACATGTAGGGTTGTCAGGCCTATGAACAGTGCTATACAGTCATATTAGACCGGGACCCACGGTTTAGAGGTGATTCAGAATCAATACAAACATTCATGGCACCGCCGGGACTGGAACCCGAAACCTATAAGGGCCAGAGCCATTATAGATTTAATATATTTAAACATTTCACCTCTTGCATTTAATATTTTAATTCCTTAAATACGTTATTTAAACCAAGACATATCATTTTTTAACATAAATGTATTTTTATTTGATTAAGCAAAATATTATGAAAATAGAAAAAGGAATAATATAGGCATGAACAATTATTTCCTTCATTTCACAAGTACATTATGTTCATGTTGATTTTTATATTCTGAAAAACATATTTTTTAAAGTGTTTTAATTAAAAAAAATTTTTTCGACAGACATTTTTTTCTCTCTCTCTCTCTCTCTATATATATATACACTGAAGTGACAAAAGTCATGGGATAGCAATATGCAAATTTTCAGATGGCAGTAGCATCGCGTAGAACAGGTATAAATGCGCAGTGCTTTCGCAGAGCTTTCATTTCTGTTCAAGTTATTCATGTGAAGAGGTTTTGACGTGATGATGACCGCACGACGGGAATTAACAGACTTTGAACGCGGAATGTTAGTTGGAGCTAGACGCATGGGTCTTGTCATTTCGGAAATCGTTAGGGAATTCAACATTCCATTTCCGCCGGGCGAAAGGAGGGCCGACACGATATTAAGAGGTATCCCATGACTTTTGTCACTTCAGTGTATATATATAAAGAGAGACAGAGTCATATGTGTATTTACTGTGTATATGATATAAGTCTAATGTTTAACATATATATTATTTAAATCTATACTAGTTATAGACTATATACTCTAAAAAGTATTGATTGCTTTAGTCCAAAATCAGTGATAGAAAGGTTAAAAACTATAATAGAAATATAGAAGAATTACATTATTTTTCTACAATATATATAATTATATATATAGTTAAATATATATTTTCTAGAATATATCTACAAAATATATTATTTTTCCACTGAATAAAAATGATGCAAATAAAATCAATTGATAAAGACATAAAATGCGAATGTTGTGTTTCAAAAATAAATAAGAATTACAGAATCATGATATCAGTTGTATTTTGTAACTTTTGTAATATTTTACAAATTTTTTTTTCCTTGTTTAATAATGAAAGAATCTATTTTTGTCTATACTTTGTTAAAAACAACAAATTCAAAATACAATAAATGGTTCACTTTTATAGATATATAGTTATGGCCACATGGTATTCCCAATACGTTACTATGACAACAATATCAATTGCATTTCTCTTTTATATAAGGCATTTCAATCACATGATAATCTTTATGTGACAAATTCTATGTGAAAAGTAAAAAAATTTCTCAAAGCAAGGGCATTTTAAAATGAAAAATTTTCTTTTCAGGAAAACTAGTCCATTACAGTTTTCAGCTCTGATTTTAATAACAACTGATTACAGTAAAATTATTCTCCTTTTTCCTTACCAAAGATACAAAGGTTATTAAAGATACGAATACTAAGTTCGCAATTTCTCATTACACGCTTTCATCAGAGAACCTTATGGTGGCAGTTTCTTTTCTCGCCGGCGGTTTTTCTCGTTCCGACCGCAGATTCGCTTTCGTTATGAGGCCGCCCCCGGGAGCTCCGAGGAGTAATAACGGCCGCGAATTCGAATCGCCCCGGGGCGAGTCGGCCCTTTGTTTACTTTCATCCTCTCGTGGGCGATCGATGCAAATTTGGCGGCTCCCTCTCGTCCGCAAACACCGGGGACCGTCTTGGAGAAGACGACTCGCATCTGACCGCATTTGGTTTCATGGGTTTCCTGAAAGGTCATTCATTAAGTGAACTCTGGTTCATTTACAATTTTGATTTAATGCTAGTATAATATTGAAATGTCAATAATTTGGACGTTGATATATGCATACAGTTGATAGATATATATCGTTAATATATATATATATAGTTTTTATTTATGGAACTCCGATACAGTAAAAATTTGATTCATTCAATTTAATGAATGAATTCAATTTATTCAATAAATTGAATGAATTATTATATTCAATTCATTCAATTTATTGATTCATTGAAAAAGTTAACCATTTGAATGTTAATATGTTATTTACTACAGTTTGATTCAAAGAATTTTTTGAACATAGATTACTTGAATTTATTAAACATTAATTTATTGAATTTATGGATCATTAATTCATTGAAAAAGGTAACCATTTGAATGTTAATATATTATTTACTAAACTTTGATTCATAGAATTTATTGAACATCTATTCATTGAAGTTATTAAAAATCGAATCATTGAACAAATCTATCATTGATTTATTGAAAAAGTTGACCATTTGACTGTTAATATGCTTACTAAACTTTGATTTATTGAATATCGATTTATAGAATTTATTGATCATCGATTCATTGCATATATATTACAAATCGATTTATTGAACTTATTGAGCATTGATTCATTGAAAAAGTTAACCATTTGACTGTTTAATATGTTATTTACTAAACTTTGATTCACTAAATTTATTGAACATCGATTCATTGAATTTATTGAACGATTCATTGAACTTATTGATCATGGATTCATTGAAAAAGTTAACCATTTGACTGTTTAATATGTAATTTACTAAACTTTGATTCATGGAATTTATTGGGCATCAATTCATTGAAATTTATTAAACATCGATTAATTTGAATTTTTTAATCATCGATTCATTGAATTTATTGATCATTGATTCATTGTAAAAGTTAAGCATTTGTCTATTAATATCTTGTTATTTAATAAATTTTGATTTATTAAATCACTGAATGGTCATAACTTGTATATCATTTTACAGAACTTGTATATCATTTTAACATTATTTTCAATGAATCCCTGAGAAAGAACATTGCTTACTTGAATTCATTGAATATTGATTCATCTATTCATTTAATATTTTTTTCACGGAAACCTCTCAATGATTCCTTGAATTCTTTGAAATACAATTTATCTAATTCATTGGACATTGATTCATTGATTCATTGAATCCTTGAGTTTACTGAACATTACTTACTTGAATTCATTAAATATTGATTCAACGATTCATTGAAAAAGTTAACCATTTGAATAATATGTTATTTACTAAATTCTGATTCATTAAATCATTGAAAAGTCATAATTTGAACGTTGATTAATCGAATTTTTTAAATCTTTTTTTACTGAAATTGTTTATTATTTTAACATTGTTTTGAATACTCTTCAATGAATCTTTGAGTTTATTGAACGTTACTCACTTAAATTCATTGAATAATGATTTCTTTATTCATTTAATATTTCTTCACGGAATTCTTTTCCATGAATCCTTGAATTCGTTGAACATATATTCGTTTAATTAATTAGACACTGATTCATTGAACCCTTGAAAGATGAATAATTTGAAATGATTAATTTATTTCCTTGAATAATTAGTTGATGCCTGCAATTCATAGAATATATTTAAAGATTATTAATTAATTATAGGTTCATAATATGATCTTTAACTGAATTTCAATCCATGATTTCTAAAAGATTTCAAGATTTCATGATTAATTGAATTCTCTGAATCATTGAAGGGAGTTGTTTGACTGAATTATTTTAACCATTATTTATATAACACTGATTCCTCTTATTTCTTGAAATAAAATTAATCGATAGCTTGTGTATTGATAAATTATTCTTTTAAAAAAATAATTTATTGTTTATTTATTGAATTTTTCTATAAATCATCACATAAATTCGGAGTGATTGTTTTTTTAAAAATGGTTATTAGTGAAAAAGGATTAAGTGAATTCAGTAAATGATCATTTAGGGAACGCTGATTCATTGAACTTCCGAAATTTATTTTATTTAAGTGTAAAACTTACTGTAATCAAAATTTTTAGAATTTTAATAAAATTATATTGGAAAAACTAAATCAGATTTGTTTCAAAATCTAAGAACCGATCCTTTTAATCAGCTACTAGATTTATAAAATATATTCTATGTTTAAAGAGGTTTACAGGAATATAGAATAATCGGGAAGTCATGATTTATTGAAAAAAAGAAGTAAATACTTGTCTTATTCTTATATCTTATAGAAGATTTGTTTTATTTGAAAGAAATTTTTCAATGTTTTCACAGTTTTCACAATTTTTCAATGTTTAAAAAATTCAGAAATTTTTTCAGTGTCAAATTTTTTGAAGACATCTCCACAAGCTGTATTTCGCCCATATGAGGCGAATTTATTCCATTACCTTCATAGCTTGAAGCAAAGTGTCATTCTATTCAAGTTCATTGCTGTGCATACATCCAACTTTTATCCTCAATTGTATGGATCTTTCTATTGTATGGATCATTCTATCATTCTATTGTATATTGTTATATAGAACATTTTGCGGAAGCCAATGATAACAGTTCGGTTTATGATTATATGACTTTTCTCCCACGTAAGCAAACATGCGTATCGTAAACTTATTATTTAAGTAGGGACAATTTTCTTCCTAAATAACGAAATAAGACCATTTAACATGGGCTTTAAAACTTCAAATAGCGCACACCTTTTATGGATATTTTCCATTACAGACTGTGCTTAAAAATTAATTTGCTACAGAAAGATGTAAAAAAAAAGAAGTGAGATATGAAACAATTGCTTTATTTTCTCCATGCCACTGAGGGTGCACAAATAGCACTACTCTGGAAAATATTCGAAATATTACTTTTTAAATTATTATAAATAGTATTTGTATCTTTTTTGTATTAACATTTTTTTAACAAAACATTTCTTTGGAAACAAGTCATGACTTTCTACAACAATTGTATTTGGCGTGCAATTGTTGTTCGACCCCTCCTGGTGGTATTATTGAGAGTTGGTTTGAATAAAATAATACTCATTTCGTAATTCTAGCCGAGACGTGTCGAATTTCTTTCACGCCCCCTGTCTCTCTTCCCACCTCCTCTGCGAGCTCCTCCCACGAATTCTGTTTTTATGTGCATCTCTTTCTCTTTTTCTTTTCCCCCAACCCAGCATTCGGGGGGGGTGCGAGAGAAAAGTTTAAAAGTGAGGAAAAGGCCCGCGGATATGAGGCGGTGCATTTGTTTACTTCTCTCCAATACCCCTTATCATTTCTTTCTTTCGGGAGCTGGGTATTACATCAAGACACACCGAGGCCGGAGTGATAAAGCTTATAAGTTTAAAAAAAAATGAGCTATCTTTCTCTTCTGAATGGAGTTCTGAAAGTAGAAACTATCTGTGTTTATTTATTATTTTTTTCTGTCTTTCAAGGGGGATTTGCAGAAGAAATTTATGTTATTTACAATTTTTATATTTGTTTATTTATTTATTTAAATACAATGCAAAGTATGATGAGGTGACCTGATGAGGTGATTTACTACTTACTGTACCACCCACCACAAAACTGTTCATACAGCTGTTAAGATACCTTACAGTTTAGGTTTGATTTTCGATATATTTCTCGACTGTCATTTTGTGCACACGTTGGGCTAATTAGAGCGGGATCTACAGTTTAACGTATATTCCAAACCACTAACAAACATCCATGCCACTTTGTATAACCCAGGAATGAACACGAAAAATTCATAACACAGAAAGATCTTCCTTTGTGTTTGAAAAGTGTGTGATTTCCCTTCAAATGCCTTTCTTGGTGGTGATCATTCCTAACTTTTATAGAGCCAAAATCCAACTTTTGTTTATGCAACAAATCTTTTTTCCATGATGAGTCTGATTCGAATTCAGACATGCACTACATCATTATAAGCATCATCTACATCATTATAAGCTATCTTTCTGTTCTGAATGAGATTAGAAACTATTTCTGTTTATTTATTATTATTTTCTTTTTACTGTTTCAGAAGGGATTTGCAGAATAAATTTATGATAGTTACAATTTTCTGATTTATTTATTTATTTCCTTAAATACAATGAAAAATTAGTGAAGTAACCTGCAAATAATGAGTGAGTTTTCGAACATTTACTACTTACTATACCACCCCACAAAACTGTTAATACAGCTATAAAGATGCCTCTTTACAATTTAGGTTTGGTTTCGTTTGTCTTTCTACTGTCATTTTGTGCTAATTAGATCGAGACCGACAGTTTAACGTGGATTCGGAACCACTAACAAACATCCGTGCCACCATCAGGATTCGAACCTTAAGCCTGTGGTACCAAAGGCCAGAGAGTTAGACATTTGGCCCTCAGGCCGCTTACAATTTAGGGATGGTGGGGTGAAGTTGTGGGACCACAATTTAGAGTGACAGTTCGCATCTGCCTACTTTTCTCCCTGCTTTTTCGAGCCAAATGGAAAGACATTCTGGCCTCAGGATTTAATGCGCTTATCTCCAGCTTAGAGCTGGAAGATTTCGGTTCGGCATTGCTTGTAGAATTTAAAATCAAACGCAACGCGCTATTTACCATATGGTTCCAGCCTGAGTTTCCAAATTGAGGAATCTTATTTAAAGCTCTACAATCGATGCGAAATCCTGAATTACCGTGCATAATCCAGGAATAAACACGACAAATCAATAAGCCAGAAATATATTCCTTTTTATTTGTTCTTTGTGTTTGTTCCTTTGTGTTTTCCTTCAAATACTTTTTTTGGCAATGTTCATTCCTACCTTTGTAGAACCAAAATCCAACCTCTGTTTATACAACAAAACTTCTTCCCGGGGCTTGAATGACCGAGTATCTGGCGCTCTGTGCTGCAGGTTTCGGAGTCGAGTCCTGCCTTTTTCGAGTCGAATTCTGCCATGGATGTTTGTAGTGGTTCGGAATCCACTTTAGATCCTTCCACTCCGTAGATCCGGTCTCGTATGACTATAAGAGCATTACGAAGCTAAATCAGACTTCTAAACACTGGTGCTCCATCACTACAGAAGCTGCCCCCCTTTCTCTTCAACCATGAGTCCATACGGGTTCGTAGGCTGGGTCTAGATGACTGCCAAGTGGGATAAGTAACAACAACAATCTTCTTCCATGATGAGCATAATTCAAACGTGTGTCAATATCATCATCAGAGCTCAGTATCAACATCATTATAAGGTTAAATGGTAAATATAATTTTTCTATTCGAACAATATTAGCTACTGAAGGATTCTGGTCTAAATTTTTTATTTCTTTTGATTATAATAACAATTGTTTACCGAAACAAATCTAACACACTTGAGTTCACAGCTCCGAGAATAAAGAAACTAATTGCCTATTGAAAAAGGATTCAGTGTCTATTGAAACTAGTCTACCATCTCCAACACCAGAGGACTTGGCATCACAAAATAGTTCTTAAATATATCTATGCTGTTTGTGTTTTGACCGCTTACGCCAATGACAATATTAAATCTAAAAGGGCACTCTTGCAAAGATTTAGGCAATTTTCGCATTAATTATGAAAAGAAAAGCTTTGCCAATAATTCGAACCCCCTGATACTTCCACGCGGACTCCTTTTCAGAATTAATTACGCACTCTTATCATGAATTCTTCATACCATCTCCCGGCTTTGTAATTTATTACCCTCTTAAATTTAAAACCACACAGCAGAAGCAGGGTAACTTAACACTTTTCGTGGCGCAGATTTATGGGCCTTAATAATATTACGGCTCCCGCTATTGTAAATGAGCTGTCAAACCTCGTAGCTGTCTATTCTGCTGTTTAAACTCGTGAATTTCTCTTTTGGCCGCCTCTTTTCGAATCTTGACATGTTCTGATTGTAATGGGTTGATGCTTCATTAGCGTAAAAGACTCATCTTTAGGTTTGTTTATTTTTTCATTTTTATATTTTGGTTTCAGAGACATCTGTTTCAGAGATATTTGTAAACTTTAAGTTTTTAAATTATATTTATAATTGTTAAATTTTACTAACTCGAAAGTTAGAAAGTTAGCAAGTCGAAGTTATAATCATCACATCAAAACAGCACTCTATGTACAACACAGGGCATTGGACATTGGACATTGGACAACTTGGAGAAATTGTACAACGACACCGGACAACATCGGATGTTGTTCATCCTACAATGGAATTCAAGAAAATTAGATTTAACTCAGTATGACCAATGCAGGTACTTTATTGGATTACATACATAAAAAGAAAAGAAGAAATAACACATTTTGGGGTAAATTTCAAGGGTCAGTGAGACGAAAAGTGCGTTTTATTTTAAAAAAATACCCCATCTCCAGAATATTCCTAACGAAAAATCTGGAAATCAATGTAAGATTTTGTCACAATCTCTTGAGTTTTTCGTCTTCGGCAGAAATATACAGCAAGTCGAAAGAAATGGCGCATTTTCCTACGGGTTTTCATTGAAGAATAACCTTTCTGGTAAATGATTCCTTATTGGTTCAAAAGATAGCTTTTCGAAGTTTTTGCCAAGTCGTTGCATGAAATTAAGAGAATAAACTTTTTAAAAAGAATATTTCGACTAAGCCCAATTGGTATTTACGCGTTTGAATACATTAATCTAATACTAAAATAGTTTTAATATTCAAATTTTAGTCATACATTTAAAATGTAATTTTTTTTTCAATTTCACGTAAAAAGAGGGGGCTGTGATAAGTACGCTTTATTTCACCCTGTCTGAAATTCCAGGAAACCAGGTGCCAACAGACATTCGATTTCGACGAAATTGACCCTCTATGGGGAATTCAAGAAACCTTGTGCCATCAGACGTCTGGTGTCAGGAGAGAGAGAGGGGAAAGTTAAGCGAAAATGCTGTAGGAAGGTGGCCACTGAATGGAAAGTTTGAAAACTCATGATAATATTTCATTATATAACTGAAATCATGTTGTTATTTATGCATATGAATCTGTTTGATTTGTCAATAACATCAACAAATTAGTATTCATTAGAAGGAAAAGGTAACTTCATGGGAAACTCCATTAATTTTAGTCATACATTTAAAATGTACTTTTTTTTACGTGTTCATCAACAAGTCTGTGAGATTCTAAGGGCGCTCTTTCTTCCCCGCTCCAGAAAACCAGGCGCCATCGGACATTCGGTTAGATTGGTTCTCTCTGGGGAATTCAAGGAAACCTGGTGCCATCAAGCATCTAGTGTCTGGAGAGAAGGAGGGAAGTTAAGTGAAAATGAAATAGGAAGGTGGTAATTGACAGAAATTTTAAAAACTCATGATAATATTTCATTTCATAATTGTTATCATGTTGATATGAATATGAATCTATTTGATTTGTTATTATAATCAACCAACTAGTGTTCATTAGGAGGAGAATGTAACTTCATTAATTTTAGTCATACATTTAAAATGTGCTTTTTTTATGTGTTCATCAACGATGTTATGAGATTCTAAGGGCGCTTTCTCTTCCACGCTTTGAAATTCCAGGAAGCTAAGCGCCATCAGGCAATCGATGAGTGATACTCTCTGGGGAATTCAAGGTAACCTGGTGCCATCAAACGTCTGATGTCTGGAGAAAGGGAGGGAAGTTGAATGAGGTAGGAAGGTGACAAAAGCAAAAATGAGGTAGGAAGGTGATAATCGACTGAAATTTTAAAATTCCATGATAATATTTCATTAGATAATTGTAATCATGTTGATATTCATATGAATCATTTTGATTTGCTATTAACATAAACAAACTAGTATTCTTCAGAAGTAAGATGTATCTTTATTTCGATTTAACTACCATTGCCACTGCCTTTGAGGCTTTTCAATAGCATTCGTCTGATTCAGTAGAGCATTCAACTTGCAACTAATCTAAACTTTATATTACACAGAAAACCGAAATTGTTTCCAGTAGGCGTTCTCAAAATGAGCCACTCGAGAGATGCTCCTGTCTTATCGAAAGTTGTCTGAGTAGCCTGAGGGGAGTGAGGAGTGCTGACGGGAGTCAATGACTGGAAAATAGAGTGGCCAATCACCCCAGGAAACCGTCGGGGGCAGAGGTGATGACACACCATTCTGCTGCCCCCTTCCCTTTTCATGGAGCATGTAGTTCTCGAACAATACAGAGGCAACAGATATCTAATTTGAGACATTCAAGAATATAGTACAGTAATATAAGGAAAGTGAACTTAAGAGTGTTATAAATATTTCAGTCACATAGATTAAAGCGAGTTTATTTACTTTGACTGAATTAATTCTCTTTTTAGACTCTGGAATAATATAAATTAGAACAAGCTCCAAGGGATAGAGGAATAATTGGAGAATTAAAGCTGTATGAAAAAGAGCTAGGGTCATGAGTGTTGAGGAAAATTAAGAATGTGTAATTTTAGATTTTATGATCTAACATTTTCAATATCTAACATTTTGTAATGTTAGATTATTAAATAAGACACATTGTTACAAATACTGTAACTTGTTATATATAATAACTATCGTATGTGATCAAACGCTAGTTTTCCGTTAAATTGAAATAGAATTAAAATAAAGAGTATAAAAACATACAGATTAAATCTTTGTTACTATAAGTATTTAAATTTGCTTTAATTAAGTTTTAATTCGACATTTGTAGATAAGGCGGAAAGGCTTTTTAAATAAATTATGTTGGAATTTCTTTTTTTTTCTTTACCCCACTTGGTAGACAGCAACATGTAGATCAAGTCCAAGAATTCTTGTGTCCTCATAGAAGAAGGGATAGTGGGGGGTAGGCAGCTTCTGATGTGATGGAGCCCCCACAGATAGAAGTCTAACTTGGCTCCGTGACGCTGAATAAGGAGGGCGGTGCCTTCTGAGAGGACATTTTATACCTCCCCCCTTTGCGTATCATATGGGAGAAACCACGGAGAATTCCCACCAGGTAGTCCGACAAACGGGGACATGATGGCCGACTGACTAGCGTTCTGGCGCTCGATACCACAAGCTTCGGGTTCGAGTCCCCTGTATTTGAGTGAATATTTGTAGTGGTTCGGAATCCCCTTTTAGCCATAGGTCCTGGTCTCATATGACCGTAGAGCATCACAGAGGCCAATCAGACTTCTTCTCAACCATATCATTCCGAGATGTAAAGGGGCAACTCAGATCTAGGCTCAGTGATATAGTGTGGTATGATACTCGTAGTCTAATTAACCAGACAAGATGCTGAACATCCCAAACGCCATCGAGTCTCTTCGAGTCTTGAAACAGAGTCTAACCAAAACCGCTAGCGGATTGAACTTCCGCCCAAATGCTCACCATCGGCGCACTTTGCCACGAGTCGGGCTGGAATTACTCATTTAACTTGAAAGTTTATCTTGCTTATTACAAATTCTAAATCTTTAAATTTGATTTAAATACATTAATCAATAGCATTGCACTTTTTTTTATGAATGTGTGCATAAAAATATTATTATGGAGAGAATTCTCCTTCATATTACCATATAAAGGAGCATCTTCCTCGCAATAATATTTTTTATGTGACGTCATGAAATGTCACATCAAGAAGTAAGAAGGTTTGTGTAGTTTTATTAAATACATTTACCGCTAGGTATACTTATACAAGACATGAGAACCCAATAAACATAAATTAAAGCAATTATCTGAAGTAGACAGTTTATTTGTCACTTATATGTCGAAAAGATTTGTAGTTTCACTGTCAATCAATTCAATTAGTAGTTTCATTATTTCGTTTTCCATCACAAGCCAGATGGTAAGGAGTTTCCAATTATACTGCACATTTATCTCGCATATTTTTTTCTAGGGATTTCTACAAATTTCTATTTTTCGTAGTTAAAATTGCTAGTCGGTGAATTTCTATACGGTACAAAATAAATTCCTGAATTAAGAAAATATGACTTTCTCACGTAATATAGTGGTCGTTGTGGTACTTATATGTATTTCCATATCATCAAAAACTAAAGCCTCCTCTGAATTCCTAAGAAAATACTAAGCACGTTAGCCAATTTATACCGTAAGCCTACCATATTTATTCTTCTGTGTTACTTTTCTCACGAAGGTGTCATTTTGAACTTGAATTTCATCCAAATTCTCAAAGGAAGATTTCTGTCCAATAACGGACGTTTCTTGAATTCATACATCCTGAGGAAATTCAAGTTGAAAATGACGTGCGACATGTAGGATAATATAAAACAGGAGAATAAGTTTCTAACCGTCACTCTCATTTTTCACTTATTTAATTTGGATTTTTGGTATAAATTTGGATTGCTACCAAGACTCGTATATACAAAGAAATAATCCTTTTTTTTTTCCTAAATTTTCCGACCATCACTGTAGAAATCCGGGTTTTCTATTGGTTGAACAGTCATCATCTTGCCATTCTGTAGATATCTGGAGTCGAGAAGTTGGATTGAAATTCGAATTGAAAGCTAATTTAAGACAGTGGGAAAAAACTTGCATCTTTTTTTTAAGTCTTTAGACCTTGATGAGAACCCAGTTTAAAAGAAGTTCTGCTTGGAATCCGAAAGCAAATTGTCTCGAAAGTTTCTGTGGATATAACCAGAATTAAAATGTTATGTTTGTAGGAATTCACCTTTATTGGATATGAGGAGGTTTGGTTTGTTACTCTACGATCATTTTGTGCACTCTTTAGGCTGATTAAACCGACATCTACAGTTATTTGGAACCGACATCTACAGTTTACAGTTACACTTGGATTCCGAACCACTAACAAACATTCATACCACAGCCAGTAGTGGTACTGGCCAGGAAGCCTGTGGTACCAAAGGCCAGAATACTAGCCAATTAGCTGCCAGACCTCTGGATATGTGGATGTTTGGTTTGGTTTGTCACTCTACGGTCGTTTTGAGCACACTTTGGGCTAATTAACGTGCCTGGGACCGTAATCTAATGGGACCTGTTGTTTAACGTGGATTCCAAACCACTAATTCCATTTCGCCGCCATGATTAGAACCTGAAGGTTGTTGTACCAAATGCTAGAGTGCTAGCCAATTAGCTATCAAGCCATTGATATGTGGAGGAGATGCTACATTCTGGTACTATGTGTTCCTTGTATAACGAAGTAATGTTAATTCACAGTAGAATTACCAGACCATGAAAACTTTTTTTTCATGATCAGTTGATTCTATCATTCTCTATATACCTTGATTAAAGAAAATGTATATAATACAGCAACATTATATACATTTCATTTTTGTACCAAACTTTGAAAGAATTCAAGGTTCTTTAAATGATAAATGAGTTCAAAGGGAGAGAACAATCTTCAACAAGTATGATATGAAATGAATTACCCCACATTTGATTCTTATCAAATCGAAAGGAGCCATATGAATATTAAAGTAAGTCGAAATGTGTTACGTTTTTTTTATAATGCAAGATGATCACTGTGGCACTATAATAAACAGATTAATCTAATTTGTGGAAATTTCAGTGCTTTTGAAACAGCCATCCAGTGTCAGAGGGCAAGATCCTCAGACGTGATCTAGAGGTAGAGTTAGGGAGCGCTGTCTGTGCAAAACAAACTGGGCCCGGAGCGTGGACTGCGTAATGGTCAGTTGGGCGCGCGGGGGCGATAAACCATGGCCGCTGTCCTCATTATTCATCGCTTAATTAACCGGATGGTCATTGTCCGCGCCCCGGGCTCATTTGTTCCGTCCGCCGCACTTGCCCGCCGGTCTCCGTCGATCGATCAGCGATGTGTGAACGTTCACGTGGATAACTAGACTGGGAAGCGAATGCTAATGATGCAAGGTTATAGCGCCATAAAGTGATGATTAAAAATCTTTTTACAAAGAAATGCACGGAGATTTGTCAGTATTTTTGAATAAGCTCATGAGATGAAAAAAAATATTTGGAAAGTAATAACCTTTTGTTAACGAGAAAGCCAGTGATGAAAGGAATAATGTTGATTCGAAGGGCATAGCATTTTGTCCCAAGTCATTTACCACAAGAATTGCAGATTCAGAATTATCCGGGAAAACCAAACAATAACTGATGTCTTGCACCCGCATTTTACTGAACTTATTTTGAAAGAACATCTCCAGCAATGGTGGCTTGTTTTGGCTTGGCCATTTTGTATGCACTTCAGGCTAATTAGACCGGGACCTGTAGTTTAATCGGCCCCATGGCTAATTGGCCAGTTCTAGGGGCGTTGGTATCCCAGGCTTCAGGTTAGAATCGTGGAGGTGGCATATATGTTTGTTAATGGTTCGGAATTCATGTTAAACTGTAGTTCCGTAACGGTAATTAGCCTGAAGTGCGCACAAAATGACCGTAGATCGATAAACCAAACCTACAATTTAAAGCAGATTCTAAATCACTAACAAATATCCCAGATACCGCCAGGATTTGAACCTGAATCCTGTAGTACCAAAGGCCAAAGCGCTAACTAATTGGCCATCAGGGCGTATGCCGTACTGGAATTCGTATTCTTCTCGCCACCTCCGTGAGTTTAATACCACCTCGAGTTTTTGTAAACGGACTGACATTCTGAACTAAAGATTTCACGTGCTGATCCCTGGCATAGAGTCAAATGATAATGACATTAAAGAAACAGTGATAATGATGATAATTCTTCACCATGATTGCGAGAATTCGTCAAGAGCGTCAGATTTCTTACGTCTCGGAGAATAGAGAAAAAGTGTGCCATTTGAAATTCTATTTTCAAGTTTTGTAAAGCATCGATAATGACACTTTAAAGTGATTAGTCTTAGTGAAACATGAAAAGTTAACTAAAAATTGACAGGTATCGTCGTAGTCTCATTAATATAGTTGTCTTCGACTACCCTAATTATGAAATCACTTCAGCTAAAGTAACTTCGTAAGACACACAAAGTTACAAAATTAATAACAATAATAATTGTTGTAAATATTACATTACTGATTTGATAATAAATATTATGTTATATATTCTTCTTCTTCGTTGCCACAACAGCCCCATGGTCGGCCAAGGTCTTCTACCACTGGCAGATTGTGAAACATGAAGTGTTTTCTTTTCAGCCGTTCTCTTAAACGTCATATTAGACCGGGACCTACAGTTTAAAGTGGATTCAGAACTACTGCAAACATCAATGGAACTCCGGGACTCGAATCCGAAACCCGTGGCACCGAAAGCCAGAACGCTATCAGGCCCATGTGTTCTATATTACATTAAATATTACATTAAATTTTCTTTTATTAATACAAAATCAGTTATTTTATCATTATGTAATACATGAAACATCGGTCACATTTTTATATGCATGTTGCCATTTAATCTTAACGTGACACTTTTTTGATGTAAGATTATTGAAAATATATTTCATAGTTCGAGTTCATATTTAGCACTTCTGTATCGAGAGAAAACCTTGTTCAAAATCAGACAGGAAAAATTTCCACCAGGCAGTCTCAGACAATACATGCTACTTCATCACAATTGCTATTGAATCTGCATGATATTCAAAGCAATGCCTTCAATTTAGAACTCCAGTGAAAATCAAACTCTAGTTAATAACAGGCTAGCTAGTATGTGATTATTAATAGTATGTTGTATAATATATGTATTAATGTAAACTGCTATTATTGAGTGTGATATATTCAAATTAAACAAACTAATTGGATCTGATTTATAAGTAAGTATGTGGAATATAATACAAAAACTAATATTAAGATACATTTATTCACTCTGTATGAATATGATTGCATATTCATACAGAACATATATATTCCATGAATGAATACGATTGCCATATTTATTCATACTTTAAAAGTTTGATTGCTATATTTTATAGAAGCTTTTTATATCTGTTTAATTTATTTGTTGCACAACATTGGGGTTCCTTTCCCACATTTATCACAAGTAGCCTTTCGAAAGGCGACGAAGGAAAGAACAATTAAGGGTTAACTATCCAATATTTAAGTGCCGTATGGAAAATTATCTCAAAAACTATCCCAGGCTAACTGACTGCCGATACAAGACGTTTTACATGTTGTCCCAATCGCCATAGAGTCTTTTGCAATGGACGTCATTAAATGAGTTCAAAGTTGGGACTTTGTACGATTAGTGACCAAGCTACCATGAGCATCAAAGCGAGGAAGATGTTGCTGTTGTTTCTTATCCCCCTTGATAAACATCTAGATCAAGCTCGAAAACACATATGGACTCATAGCTGAAGGGAAAAGGGGCAGATTCTGTTGTGATGGAGCAATCGTATGTAGAAGTCTGACTTGGCTCCGGGACGTTCTAGAGTCATATGAGATCGGGACCTACAGCTTAAAGTGGATTCCGAACCACTACAAACATCCATGGCACCGCCGGGACTGGAACTCAAAAACTGTGGCACCGAGCGCTAGATACTCCGCCATTCAGAGATTGGTTTGGTTTGTCGGCCAAAGGCCAAAGAGGCCAAAGGCCATGCCATACACAATCGGGCAAGATTCTTAGTTTAAATGAATATGTTTTATATATGAATATTTCATGGATTATATATATTTTTAAATACGAGATTTTTTTATGCATTTTTTTATGATCCATTTTATTTTTTATTAAAAAAGAATCTTTCTTAGAAATTAACTTTGAAAAAAAAAAGTTTTTTATCTTAAAAAAAAAGAAAAGAATTTTCACACTCTAATGACATGGAATAAAAAAAAAATAATAATAATTTTTCTTTAATCCTAAAAATAGTAATTAAAAATTTTAAATTCTTTGAGTGCATGTCTTTTTTTTTATTAGTAAAAGTATCTATAAATGTTTTATCCAATTAGTAATTTTTCTATCCCATAGCTCATAAAAAGTCAGAGTCATTATTTCAACTATTATAAAACTTCTTTTATTTTTTTAACCGATGTCTCTAGGGCTTAAAAAACCGGCTGCAAAAAAAAAATGAAAGGGAAAAAAAAGAGTTAAAATGTTTTCATCTTTAATAAATGCAAACTTCGAAATATATATATTTTTTTAACCAACCTTAAAAAGTTAGTGATAGCCTTAGAACTTTTGAAGGAGGCTTAATGAAAAGTTGCTGTTATCACTTAAACCAATAAAAAAGACATTTTCATCAGTTTAAGTACACTTTCGTCTTCCGATTTTTAATTTTAGAAGAATTCTAATCCTTACTACTCATTATTGATCAGAAAAGTATTAAAAAAAAAACTGCGAATGAAAAAAAAAGTACTATTACAAGAAGTGCAAAGTCATTTAAATGAGACTTTCTTAAAATAAAAAAAAAAGAGGGAAAAAAAGATAGAGAAAGAATGTATCACCTTTTTTTCTCCGTTTATTGAATCGTGCGATGGATTAATTGTCATTCTGGGTACTGGCAGCGATTTGTTTTTAAAATCCTTTTTTTTTTTTTTTTTTTGTCTTATGAATTTATTTTAGAATGAAAGTACTTTTTCTACATATTTTGTAGAAGAAAAGTTTAATATACATATACATATACAAAATACGCCTTTAAAATAGTTGATAATTGAAGGGCAGTGTACGGATCCAAATTTACAGAGTTGAAACACAATAAAAAACATTTAGTGCTCTCTAAATTTCATCTCGAGGTTGTTCTTTACGTTACATCGTTACAGTTAAAGGGACACAATGGCCTTGTGGATAGTGCATTGGCTTCTGAATTAGTGGGTTCAGCCTCCAAAACCAACACGCAAATCTTAAGTGTCTACACCTGTGTTAGGATGCATGAAACTCAAGATGTCATACGTTTCAGATATTTTTTCGGAATTGGCAAAAGGTAGCAGCCTTCACCCCGTAATGCACCCTAGATAACATTGAATTTACTTCATTTCTACCTCGGTTGGGAATTCACTTCTAACTGTAGGTCATGGTCTGTTTAGCCTAAAGTGTGCATAAGATGACCGTAGAGCGACAAACTAAACCAATCTCTAGTAGTTAGAAGTTTATCAACTGAAGGATTTGGTTTGGTTTGGTTCGTTCTCTACTCTCCTTTTTCGCACCCTTTAGGCTAATCAGACCGAGACCTACAGTTTAATGTGGATTCCGAACCACTAAACAAACATCCATGCCACTGCCAGGATTCGAATCTGAAGCCTGGAGTACCAAGTGGCCACCAGGCCGCGGCCGATCTGGGAAGATTGTTAGTTTCATTGAATATATGTTTTATATGTATATACCTCATGGAATATATTTTTTTAAAATAAAAGTTATCTTTTATACAATTTTTTATGATGAATTTTAATTTTTATTAAAAAAAAAATCTTAGAAAATAATTTTGAAAAAAAAAAAGAAGTTTTTTATCTTAAAAAAAAAGGAAAGAATTTTCACACCCTAATGATATGGTAAAAAAAAAAATAATTATACATTTTCTTTAGTCCTAAAAATAGTAATTAAAAATCTTAAATTCGTTGAGTGCATGTCTTTTTTTTTTATTAGTAAAAGTATCTATAAATGTTTTATCCAATTAGTAATTTTTCTATCCCATAACTCATAAAAAGTCAGAGTCATTATTTCAACTATTACAAAACTTTTTTTTTTTTTTTTACCAATATCTCTAGGGCTTAAAAAACTGTCTGCAAAAAAATGAAAGGAAAAAAAAGAGTTAAAATGTTTTCATCGTTAATAAATGCAAACTTCGAAATATATATATTTTTTTTTGAAGAACCTTAAAAAGTTAGTGATAGCCTTAGAGCTTTTGAAGGAGGCTTAATGAAAAGTTGCTGTTATCACTTAAACCAATAAAAAAGACATTTTCATCAGTTTAAGTACACTTTCTTCGTCTTCTGATTTTTAATTTCAGAAGAATTCTAATCCTTACTACTCATTATTGATTAAAAAAGAGAGAAAAAACTGCGAATGAAAAAAAAAAAAGTACTATTACAAGAAGTGCAAAGTCATTTAAATGAGACTTTCTTAAAATAAAAAAAAAAAGGGAAAAAAGATAGAGAAAGAATATATCACCTTTTTTTCTCCGTTTATTGAATCGTTCGATGGATTAATTATCATTCTGGGTGCTGGCAGCGATTTGTTTTTAAAATCCTTTTTTTGTCTTATGACGTTATTTTAGAATGAAAGAACTTTTTCTACATATTTTGTAGAAGAAAAGTTTAATATACATATACATATACAAAATACGTCTTTAAAATAGTTGATAATTGAAGGGCAGTGTACAGATCCAAATTTACAGAGTTGAAACACAATAAAAAACATTTAGTGCTCTCTAAATTTCATCTCGAGGTTGTTCTTTACGTTACATCGTTACAGTTAAAGGGACACAATGGCCTTGTGGATAGTGCATTGGCTTCTGAATTAGTGGGTTCAGCCTCGAAAACCAACACGCAAATCTTAAGTGTCTACACCTGTGTTAGGATGCATGAAACTCAAGATGTCATAACTTTCAGATATTTTTTCGGAATTGGCAAAAGGTGCAGCCTTCACCCCGTAATGCACCCTAGATAACATTGAATTTACTTCATTTCTACCTCGGTTGGGAATCCACTTCTAACTGTAGGTCCCGGTCTGTTTAGCCTAAAGTGTGCATAAGATGACGGTAGAGCGACAAACTAAACCAATCTCTAGTAGTTAGAAGTTTGTCAACCAAAGGATTTGGTTTGGTTTGGTTGGTCCTCTACTCTCCTTTTTCGCACCCTTTAGGCTAATCAGACCGAGACCTACAGTTTAATGTGGATTCCGAACCACTAAACAAACATCCATGCCACTGCCAGGATTCGAAATCTGAAGCCTGGAGTACCAAGTGGCCACCAGGCCGCGGCCGATCTGGGAAGATTGTTAGTTTCACTGAATATATGTTTTATATATATATACCTCATGGAATATATTTTTTTGAAATAAAAGTTATCTTTTATACAATTTTTTATGATAAATTTTAATTTTTATTAAAAAAAATCTTAGTTAGAAAATAATTTTGAAAAAAAAAAAAAAAGTTTTTTATCTTAAAAAAAGGAAAGAATTTTCACACCCTAATGATATGGTAAAAAAAAAATAATTATACATTTTCTTTAGTCCTAAAAATAGTAATTAAAAATGTTAAATTCGTTGAGTGCATGTCTTTTTTTTTATTAGTAAAAGTATCTATAAATGTTTTATCCAATTAGTAATTTTTCTATCCCATGACTCATAAAAAGTCAGAGTCATTATTTCAACTATTATAAAACTTTTTTTATTTTTTAACCAATGTCTCTAGGGCTTAAAAAAATGTCTGCAAAAAAAATGAAAGGAAAAAAAAAGAGTTAAAATGTTTTCATCTTTAATAAATGCAAACTTCGAAATATATATTTTTTTTTGAAGAACCTTAAAAAGTTAGTGATAGCCTTAGAGCTTTTGAAGGAGGCTTAATGAAAAGTTGCTGTTATCACTTAAACCAATAAAAAAGACATTTTCATCAGTTTAAGTACACTTTCTTCTTCTTCTGATTTTTAATTTCAGAAGAATTCTAATCCTTACTACTCATTATTGATTAAAAAAGAGAGAAAAAACTGCGAATGAAAAAAAAAGTACTGTTACAAGAAGTGCAAAGTCATTTAAATGAGACTTTTTTAAAATAAAAAAAAAAATAAAAAGAGGGAAAAAAAGATAGAGAAAGAATGTATCACCTTTTTTTCTCCGTTTATTGAATCGTTCGATGGATTAATTGTCATTCTGGGTGCTGGCAGCGATTTGTTTTTAAAATCCTTTTGTTAACCTTTTGAAAATGTTTTAGAATGAAAATTTTTTTTTATATATTTTGAAATAGATATATGCGTATACATAATATGCCTTAAAATAGTTCATAATTGAAGGACAGTACACAAATCCAAAATTTCAGAGTTGAAACACAAAAACAATTAGTGCTCCCTGGGCCTGAATGGCCGAGTGTCTAGTGCTCTGGCACTCGGTGCCACAAGTTTTGGGTTCAAATCCCGGCGATGCCCTGAACGTTTTAGTGGTTCGGAATCCACTTTAAGCTGTACGTCCGGGTCTCATATGGTTGTCACGGAACCAAGTCTGACTTCTACCTAGGGGTGCTCCGTCGCAACAGAAGTTGTCCCCTTTTCCTTCAACCATGTGTCCATACGTATTCGTGGGGATGGTCTGGATGACTACTAGACAAGATGACTACCAAAGGAATATGCTTTAAAATAGTTGATAATTGACAGAGTTCCAAAATTGCTGAGTTGATACACAGTAAAAACAATTAGAACTTACTAAACCTCAACGCGAAGTTGTTCTTTACCGTTAAGTTAAAGGGCTGTAGTGGCCTCGTGAATACCGCGTTGGATTCCGAATCAGTGGATCCAGGCTCGAAAACACGACAAGCAAATCACCCTTGACTATGACGGTATTATGATACTATAATCAGCTGGAAAGAAATACCTTCAACTGGCCTTTAAATAGGAAAATAGAAAGTGTGAATCACACTCACTATAACATACATTCTTTCAAAATTGTCCAAACATAGAAATACTCTCTCCTTAATACCTCCTAGGTCCTCTCCTTAATACCTTAACTACTTCATTTCTACGTTCATACTGATGAATAACCTCAAGCTACTATACTGCTTTGGGCAATATCTTTATTTTATACTTCAAAGGATTTAATTATTGTATACTTCAAAATGGCTTCTCCAATAGATATAAGTTTGTCAACCGAAGGATTTGGCTTGGTTGGCTACTCTACGGTCAGTTTGGCACACTTTAGGCTAATTTGACTGGGACCTACAGTTTAACGTAGATTCCGAACCACTAACAAACATCCATGCCAGCGCTAAGAATCGAACATGAAGCCTTAGATATTAAAGGCCAGAGGGCTAGCCACTTCGCCACACCGCCGCGCTCAATCGGAGAACATTGTTAGTTTAATCGCATATGTTTTATATATGTATACTTCATGGAATATTTTTTTATTGAATAAACCATAAAAAAAGTTTTGTTTAAATAAAAGTTATCTTTTATACATTTTTTTATGTTCAATTGTATTTTAGAATAAAAAACCTTAGTTAAAAAACTTTTTTTTTAAAATTATTTTATATCTTAAAAAAAAAGTAAAGAATTTTTACACCGTCATGATATGGAAGCAAAAAAAAAAAAAATAATAATAAATTTTCTTTAATCCTAAAAATAGTAATTAAAAATCTTCAATTCTTTGAGTGCACGCGTTTTTTTTTTAATTAGTGAAAGTGTCTATAAATGTTTTATCCAATTAGTAATTTTTCTTTCCCATAACTCATAAAAAGTCAGAGTCATTATTTCAACTATTATAAAACCATATATTTTTTTTAACCGATGTCTCTAGGGCTTAAAAAACCGGCTGCAAAAAAATGAAAGGGAAAAAAAAGAGTTAAAATGTTTTCATCTTTAATAAATGCAAACTTCGAAATATATTTTTTTTAACCAACCTTAAAAAGTTAGTGATAGCCTTAGAACTTTTGAAGGAGGCTTAATGAAAAGTTGCTGCTATCACTTAAACCAATAAAAAAGACATTTTCATCAGTTTAAGTACACTTTCGTCTTCCGATTTTTAATTTCAGAAGAATTCTAATCCTTACTACTCATTATTGATCAAAAAAGTATAAAAAAACTGCTAATGAAAAAAAAAAAGTACTATTACAAGAAGTGCAAAGTCATTTAAATGAGACTTTCTTAAATGAAAAAAGTGGGGAAAAAAGTTAGGAAAAGAATGTATAATTTTTTCCCCCATTTATTGAATCGTTCGATGGATCAATTGTCCTTCTGGGTGCTGGTAGCGGTTTGTTTTTAAAATCCTTTTTTTAACTTATGAAAATAATCTAGAATGAAGAAACGTTTTAATGAATGAAAAAAAAATTCTACTTACTTTGAGGTCTACTATGAGCTACTAAGTTGATACTATGAGCTACTAAGTTGATACTATGCGCCTTAAATCGCATTGCTAGATTGTTTTTGACATTATCATCATCAAAGCTAGAGGGCCGTAATGACTTTATGGATAGCGAATTGGATTCCAAAAGTCCAGGGTCGAAAGTAAACAAGCAAACCTCCCATGTCTAAGCAGGTGTTAAAATGCCATTAATCCGTTGTAAGGAAATACCTTCAACTGGAATCAATACTTCTTCTACTGTAGTAGACTAAGTAGGAAAATGAAATTGTGAACCTCAAGATGATATGCCTTTGGATATTCTTTAAAATTTGTCAACCCTCTTCCTGGGGTGCACCCAAGGTAACACTGGATCTACTTCATTTTGACCTTCATACTGATGAATGAATAATAAGTCTAAATTATACTGAGTTGGGCCTTACTTTATACTTTAAATGGTTCGGCATTTTACAGTTTCTCAACTGAAGGAGAACTCTTGGTACTCTGTGAAGTACCATAGAATAGTTATTTTGCCTATGTCAGATTGGACCATATTAAAATCCATAACCTATAAAGTCACTAAATAATATCTGGAGTGTGTGTGTGTTTCCATAAATACAGCTCCTTAAAAATTTGTAGTAGCAGCATAGAACAATGTTGACTCTCTACAAGTTGATTCAACAGTGTTTCCATTTTATAGAATTGATCATTAATCTCAAAAGTGTTGGTAGTAGTATAAGGCCACTTCGGAGGGTCTTTCCACCTTGAGTGGCGTTAGAAAAGTTTTTACTCGTATCTTTGTGTCGCCCAGACCCGGAAGTGAATGTAATCACTGTGTTTAAGCAGTAGAAGGAATTTATGAAATCTAAAAGGTCTGAAGGGGACCGCAAGCCAATCAATATTCGTCTACGCCGATTAATGAAAGGAGAGAGAACAAGCTTTTAAAAATGAGATGAATACTCCATGAGTCCTGAAAGAGAGAGTCAAGGATACTCCTAGGGCAAAATCTTGGATTTTGACTCAGAACCATCTCCATAAATGATGCGTGGCCTGATGGCCAATTGGCTAGTGCTCTGGCCTCCGGTGTTTCAGGATCGAATCTTGGCTGTGGTATGGATGTTTGTGAGTGGTTCGGAATTCATGTTAAATTGTAGATAGATAATTAGTCTAAAGTGTGCAAAAAATGATCGTAGAGCTACAAACTAAACCAAAAAAACCATAAATGGTATAGATAGGAAACCTTTTATATTGAAATAGCTTGTTGAGTTTTGAATGAAACTCTCTTATTTCCAAAACTTCAGAGATTAAAGTCCCAGTGCGCCAGCTTTATTTAAATGCATTATGAAAAGTTAAAAAATGTAATTTATAACTATAAAACCAATAATGAATATACTAGACTTTTTTTCATACAAATTTTTACCACACAATCCTGCGCCCTTTGTTCTCAGCTTATAAAAAGGGAGAATATCTGGAAACTTTATATATGAATATGTTCACGATTTCCCTACATAGCATAGTTTTTCCCCTTAGTGTTTAACATGTCTGATGGTCCGGAAATTGAAATTGTGTCAAGGGAAAGTGTACCTCCTTATGGAAATACGATCGGAAGAGAAGGAAAGAGAATAGCTTTTCCTATAAATGTTTGCAGGTTCAGTCAAGTGAAACTCAAACTAAAACTCAAATAAGGAGACTCTCCTTCGCCTTTTCGAAATGGATTATTCTATGGAAATGCCTTATGTACCGAATTGACGAGTTTTCTTTGAAAAGCGGATTTGTTTGAAATTTAAAAGAAGAACCATATATATTTTGATTTCGATTGCTAATTAAATAAAATTACGTTTAAATTTTTAAAAAAATAAAATACTCTAGAGTAAAAAATTAAGGAAAAATCAGATAAGTAGTGTAATTTCTACACATTGAAATATGATGAAAATATGCAATTAATCAAACAGTGCTTCTGAATTTAGACACACAAAAATTCAATTTTCTGCTTTAAAAATATAAAAAGAAACATAGAAAAAATACTATACTAGTCTAGTATGGGATCGGTTTTAAAACATCGGAGTTGTGACATCCAATAACTATGCAAACATGACAGCGATGTACCATGCTCAAAACAATGGTGTTTACTTACTCATTTGGCTTTATTACCGTGTCAAGGCAACTCAAAGACACGTGGTGAAGGTTAAACGTAGAAATATATCGTCCTACAGTATCCCAAACGTACTCGGTCCAGTTCAAGTCCCAAGAACATGTTTGCCAACACATACGCCCAATAGTTTACTCAAAAGATAATTCTTAACAGTATAATCTCTATATCGTGGCTCATTATGGTCTTATGGGATAAACGAATCATCAATTCTATTTCCGTAACTCTTTAAATAATTAACTCAAGAAATCAATCCTTGAATCCAAATCAATACTTGAAAGTAACATTTTGTTGAAAAGATGGCCTAGGGAAAACTAAACATTGAAGATCTCGAGTTACAAATTTTAACACATGCTGTGAAGCTTGGAAAACGATCAGTAAGGATTTGGCTCTTTATATCAATATGGAAAACTATTCTTTATTCGCGATATCATGGGGATAACAATTATCTAAACATTTTATACGAAAGTCTAAACAAATGTAATTACTTTGGACTTGTAAATAAAATTTGTATTTGTAATTTTTTTACGAAATTGTACAAGCCAATTATGACAAAAGTTATAAAAAGAATGTAGAACTCTAATTCAATTTAATAACTAGAAGAAGTTTATTTTTCTGATGTCTTAAAATCTTCATCTTCTTCATTGGCCAAAAGTCCATGGTGGGTCAAGGCCATCTGCCTACTGGCAGATTGTGCTAAACATCAGTAATATATAAACTATGTTAATTTATGTTTTGGACAACAGGAAAAACGTATAAAAAAACAATAAATCTTATTTACATTGGAAATGAGTTTCACAAGAAGAACGAAAAAAATTTGTCAGATTTTACGAATATAATGTTTATGTACCTTCCATGACTGTTGGAAGTTATTGCAAAAATTAGAGATCGTACATTTTTATACATTTATTAAAATACGTATTAAAAACGTATTTTTTACATTTTATAATCATTTAAAAATTTGTGCTTTATTCTTAATCATTTGAAGCTGTAATTTGCTTTTATTAATTGTTTTACGGATTTTTATTTTAACATCTTTAAATTTATTTTTTGGTATTATTTTTATACAAAATATCTCACATAATGTAAAAAATGATAGAGATATACTATTATTTTAATAAACTTTGGAAATTAGTGTAGAAATTCATTCAGTTTCATGTGCATTTTCAGTTTTTGGAGCCAGGGAATATGCATTAAAATACAAGGACTAATATTTGTCATGAAAATAATAAAAATAAAATTCTCACAATAGTCAAAGCTAATAGTCTAATAAAATAAATATATTAGAGTAATGTTTTATATTATTTTTCATTTTCTGATATAATTCATATAATTAATTATTATTAATTGATAATAAAACAAAGCGTTAAATTATAAATTATTATAATTTTTCTTGAGTTAAAGTGATTATTTTTAATATTGCATATAAGAGCTACTGATACAACTGTCCTTAAAGAATGTTGTTTCACCATAAGAGAAATTAAAGAAATATTTTTTTATATTTAAAATATACCACATCTAGGTCAAATGAAATTGTCACAGACAAAAATTAAAATAGACATTGATGTCACGGAAGTTTGGGAGTTTCTCACATCCTTTCCAATTCGGAGAGCATCGTCGAAAATTGAAACTGATTCCACACCCGAATGCCGGGGCTGTCCACGTCTTCACACCCCCTCGACCCTTGTCCCCGATCGTCTGACATTTTGCATTTTACGCTTCCGAACCTCCAGACGATATTAATTGGTTTCGAAAGAGTGGCAACACCTAAAATCTCTCTGAAGAAAAGAAAAAAAAAGAACTTGGAACAATCCCGTGTTTCTTTCTTTTAAGAAAAGGAAAGGCAGGAATGGGTCGAAGAATCTTTTCTTTCTTTTTTTTTTATTATCAAATTACTTTTCTTTCCTTTTTATTTGGTGGCCCTCATCACGTGGTCGAATTCTGGTGGAATAAATCTTTTGCCGAGCCTGGAACTTTTTCTTAAGATAATGACTCTTGGCAGCAAGCCCTTCCACCTTTAATAGGATACCGTAGGGTGGTACAAGAAATGATATTACGTCAAAACTGTTTCACACTACATTGGACAAGACTTAAAGAAGGTGGAAGGAGGATTAAAACTAAACACTGACATCAGAAGAACGAAAAAGAAGTATGTGCTGAAGAGGGGAGTGGAAGCACTACCTAGACGTTCTTAAAAGCCTTTAATGCATCGAAGGTTTTTGATCTTGAACACATTAAAAATCGGGATGCCCTAGGAAAAAAAATAATCTCGTTACAAAATTGCTTTTTTTTTCCTTCCATTTCCTCAATCAATTGCGACTTAGGCACTCGCTTTTATTATTGTGAATCCCCCTTCGTAAACACTAGGGCTTTACAGGGCTAAACTCTGCACCAGGGACGCTCGACTTACTAGGGCTTACAACTTACTTAGGGAAGAAAGGCTTTGCTTTTAAGACCCGGGCTCACGGTCCCCAACGCCGAAACTGCGTGGGTTGAGACCCTCTTTTCGAGAAGATTTAATGCTTCTCAGTCACCCACTAATGAAGGAGAGGGACCACTAATTAAATGGGATTGCATTTCAATTTCGTATAATTTTGGTCTTGCAGTTCAACATATCAATAACACTCTTGTAAATTATATTTCAAAACCTCCGCAAATGTATTGAAAGAGCTTTTAGGGCAATGTCAGTATTTATATGCGTCTCAGTGTACTTACAAGCTAGTAATGTTCTTCGTGGTATACTATTAAAAATTGAAAGGCATACTATTAAATGTTTTTCTTGTGGCTCGTATTGTAAATCATTTTTTTGTGTTACTAAAAAGTGTTTCATGAAAACAAAAGATTTTTCACTTTAAGAATTATAAATTTAATAATTCTTCGGCATACAATACCTCTAAATATTATTCAAGTACATCAATTACCAAAAAATAAAGACAAAAGAAATTTTGTGAACACACACAAAAAAAGCAAATTTTTATAAAAATCATGCTGTATAAGTAAAACACCAAAACTCTCATACACAGCTTTAGAATACGACATAAAAAATGAGTGGAGCAAAAGTTTAACATCATTGGAAACATAGGCTAAAATGGGATTTAAAAGCGTCTGCAGTTCTTGCAATTAGAAACTGCATCTGAAATTTGAGATATGCATGTTTTGGACATGAACCTTCACTATTATTTATTTGAAGAATTACAATTGCTTAAGCTGGATTCAAATAATCTGTGTACAGAAAACTTCGCGAAGGTGGGTTATATTTATGATGTCCAGCATTGTATGTCTCTTTATACAACGCCATCGAAGTGAAAGATTTTATCGAGTAAGCATACATATGATAATCAGAGTACAAGTCAGTGCAAGCTTGTACTCTATGCTATTATCCCAGTCATATCCATGAAAGAGACAGGTTGGGTGGACTAATGCTAGCACTGACCTGTATATCACCTCGAGATCTACCGTTATTGCTTAACGCTTGTTATGGCTTGTTATAGATGATCTTACTGTTCCAATTGTTTGTCCTAATTTAGGTGCAATTGGAGATTTCTTCACCCAACTAAATTATGATGCAAGACTTCGGTTGGGGAAAATTACCTTGGTGAGGTAACACGGTATAGATTGGCCAGGACATATCTCGGAATTTGAACCCCATTGAGCATGTTTAGGATGATTTAGAAAAAAAAAAAATTCTGCACTTAACTTGCCATCTGCAATCTTCAAGTTCTTTTAACTACTTGGAGACAGCAATGAACTTTGTTATTCAATAAACAACATCCTTTTGAGTATGGAATATCCCTTGTTTAGTTATTCGAGAGTAATCAGGCATTAAAATAGATACTAGGATTTTTGGAAAATGTTTTCATTTTTTTTTTGTATTTTTGGGACAGAAAATAAGATTATTGCTTTTCTTTTGTGTTAATCTGCGATGCCTTATTTGATAATGTTTTTGGTAAATTTCAATAAATAGAAATTAATAATTATAAATTTTCTGCTTTTTCCTTAGTTTTTTTAGTTGAATGATCATTCAAAAATAAAACGGAACTCTTTTACCAAACTTAAATCCATCTTTATCACCCCTTATAAGAGAAACATTGATGATAAATTTGCTGTTGTGAATAGATGCTTTCCATCATCTAAAGCAGCATGAATAACACCCTCCAATTTATTACTACAGAACTCATACAAACAATTCTTTAATTATAGTTTTATTTTGCCATCTTTCCAATACAAAACACACACAAAGAATATTTTACTTAAAAAAAAGAAACTTCTTCTATTAAATATTATTCTTGTGCTTCAAAATTCAATATTACCCACAAATGGAGGAGACTCCCACACCATGATTGAATCCCTCCTCTGGAAATCACCAGCTACAAGAATAACGTTGATGAAGGGATTGTGGCAGAGAATCGATGCTCGCCCACCATTCAAACGAGACTAGATGCACCCCCAAATTACCATCTGTACACAAAGAAAGGAAGGAAAAAGAGGAAAAATCTCCCTGCTAGCCGTAAATCAGAATTCATGCGTGATTGTGATCCATGTCTGGTGTCATCAAGGCAGAAGTGGTTCTCCTTTCTGGAAAACTTGTATTACCATTCCGTTGCGATGGAGAGGAATTTCTCAGTGTTATTCTCCCGGGAAACTGGAACGACTTTTCTCCGGGAAAAGTTTTCTAACAAAGAGCAAAAGGGATCGATCCCCGTTCCATTTGGTAGTTGTTCGAAAAGCGGGGGCTATTGTCTTCCTCAGACCGGTGGGATTTGTTTCCAGGGATTGGAAGAGGACATCTTCTTCGTGTCTTGTAGGGCTTCTTTTCTGGAAGAAATTGTTCAAGCAACGTTAAATACGTCGAAAAAAGTTTTAAAATGGGAAAGGCTTCTTTCCCAGAATTTTACTTTTTGTTTAAAAAACGAAAGAATTTATGAAAGAATAAGTTTCAAAAAGGGTTTATTTACTGGAGGACTTTTTATATAAGTTTATAGGACACATTAATTTCTGTCATTAAATAACTCATCTTTTTCTGTATTTAAACAATGCCCGCCAAATATCGTACAATTATCTAAATAACTGCTGTTTCTCTGAGAATATTTAATGATAATAGCATTTTGCTCTCTCAAGTTAGTCTGGTAATTTAATAATTTTGGTAATTAATCATGATTATCATCCTGACATCTTGTTTTGAGACAGTTGTTTATACCTTTCAGCATAATGAAGCTGATAACTTTTTATAATGCCCTATTCATTTTTTTTATTTAAATAGCTTATAATATACATTCCAAACTTGTTTTCATATGAGATACTTGAAAACGGGTAAAAAACCCCAATATAGTATATTATATAGTATTGCATAGTGAAAGGATATATGGACCAACTTAGTAATGCTTAGATGCATAATTATTTCCATTGCTTCGTTTATGTTTATTTATACTTAAATATATCTGTTTGCAATCTCTTATAATGCTTATCATCATGTTGATCTTCTTCTAACATTTTCATCGGATTCTAAGATCCAAAGACTTAAAAATGCAAGCCCATCGGAAGCTTTTTCTCCAGCGTCTGTGTCTACCGTCTCTTTAAACTTAAATTATATATAACTTCTCGACCAAAGACTTCAACAGGCAGATTCCGGTTAATTCAGAATCTCTTACGTCAAAGCAACCAATAATGTGTATCACACTGATTGCATTTCGACAATCTCAAAATTTTTCTTCGTTTTTCTAAAAATGTACAATTTATCCGAATTCATTAAGACGATGGAAGTGAAGTAGATTCCCGATAACCTAAGGTCCATAAAGGAATAATTGATACACTATAACTAATCAGACGAGAGTACCACACAGGTCCTTAATCGGGGATTTATGGTCTCTTCAAGTTTCATGGGCTTGTTTAAATGAGTCATCAAGCTGGGAAAAGAAAAATAACCAATATTTTTACAGATTTCAAGTTAAATGAAACAATTATCAAATGAATATATTCAATGAATGATAGTATAACTTAAATGCATCTGTGATTATCGATAGCTATAACATCTCATCTCTAGGGGCAGTGATGTCGTTAGTAGTAGTAGTAATTCGAAAAACCATTGTGCCCTCTATCAGCACACACCTGTGCTGCTTGAATAAATTAAATAAATAAATTTAAATCTGTGTCTGAAAACCATTGGCTAAGTCCCGAAAACCCTAGTTCCCCCATCCAATATTATTTCAAGAAAGAGGGCAGTAGAACAAACCTTTCATCTGCACACATCAACCCTCGCTTTCGGAAGCACCCAGGCATCCCAGAACTTCCTGCCTTCGCGGAACATGCCATGGAACATCCATCTCTCTTTCAGAAAGGAGAAAAAAAGGAGGCAGCACACGCCAGGGTAGAGTTTGTTTAATGAATGTGTTCATTGACTTTAATTAAACGACTCCGGATTCTTCATTACTCAATGCGATTAATGTCACTTCGCTGCATAATTGGAAGGGGGTGGTGCGGGGGTGGATAATCTAAACAGTTCGTTAGCGGAAATGCTGTAACCGGGACGTACGTGAAGCTGAGCAGCACTTCTTTTCCCCTCCATCCATTAATCCAATTTTGGAATAAATATAAATTGGTGACGAGGAAACTTACTTCGAATGCTTGAAACGGGGTGTTCGATTAATATAAGGAATGCATTTACGTTTATGACAGAAAATGGAAATTTTTTCATTTGGTTAAAGGTTCATTCTAACATGATATTTAGTTTATTAGATTTGCGTTATGAATTATTGTATTCTTTGAATGAATGGAAAAATATAATTTCGAAAAAGAACATTTTCTGTGTTGGACCATAGAAGCGAATAAAAATGCTAAACGCGTTTCCGGCAAACTTTTGTTGAAAATATAATTCGTAGAATATGTTAATTAACTACTATTGTACTTTTTTTGCAAGGTTTACATTTGTTTATTTAATTTCCATCGGGTTCTTTTCAGAAACCTTTTTGTGAAATAATATATAACTTTTAATACTGTAGTCACTTTCACCAATATTGCTTGGATATATTTTTAATTATTCTTACATGACTGCATATGAAAACTTACTTTATTTGTTCTGTTTAATCATCAATTGTAGTTCTGCGGCTTGTTGGCCAATTGGATAACGCTCTATTTGTTGGTCCTTCAGGTTCAACTAATGGGAGTGGCATGGATGTTAGTGGTTTGGAATCCCCTTTAAACTGCAAGTCCAGTCGAATTAGCCCAAATTGTTCACAAAATGACCACAGAGTGACAAACCAAGTCTAGCTTAATAGTAAAACATTCCGGCCTATAAATTTACCAAGCCTGTCCTAGACATAGGCAAGTAAGTTTTTGATTCCATATTGCTTAATAAGTTTCTAATTAAGTATCCCTAAACCCAATGCACTATTATGCAGTTTGAACGAATTAAATAAATTCATTTTAATTTTACTGTAAATATTATTAAAACATATTTAATATCTAAATGATAAATGGGGTGGGGGAAGCACATAGAACCAATTGTCAATTGCCAAACCAAGTCAAAATTCAACCACCTCTACCTCACCGCAAATGAGAAAACACGTAGCTGCAGTGTCTGAAAATCCTTGGCTAACTCCCGAAAACCCTAGTTTCCAATATTCAATATTATTTCAAGAAAGAGGGCAATAGAACAAACTTTTCGTCTGTACACATCCACCCTCGCTTTCGGAAGCACCCAGGCATCCCAGAACTTCGTTCCAATCCTCCCTTCGCGGAACATGCCACGGAACACCCATCTCTCTTTCAGAAAGGGAAAAAAAAGGTGGAAGCACACGCCAGGGCAGAGTTTGTTTAATGAATGTGTTCATTGACTTTAATTAAACGACTCCGGATTCTTCATTACTCAATGCGATTAATGTCACTTCGCTGCATGAGCGGAAGGGAGGGGGGATGCGGGGATGCATAATCTAAACAGTTTGTTAGCGGAAATGCCGTAACTGGGACCGTACCCGAAGCTGAGCGGCACTTCTTTTCCCCTCCATCCATTAATCCAATTTTGGAATAAAGATATATTGGTGACGAGGAAACTTAATTCGAATGTTTG
>BPLQ01010317.1:0-26798 GCA_021605075.1 Caerostris darwini
TTATGACATTCAATACTGCCCAAGAACAGTTCTGGCCGCTACAGAAGACCAATAAATATATAGAACACGCTGTTGATGGCCTGTAGTAGATGCTACAAATTATTTTATGCACAATAAATGTAAAGTAGAATTACACAGTTTTACCACATGAATAAAACAAGTAATGAAATGAAGCAGACATGAAAAGACAAGTAATGAAATGTAAAAAAAAAAAAATTTAAAAAAAGCATTATTGGGTCGAAATATTCCACACAGCTTTATTTTTATGCCTACTGATTTTATTTGCCTTCTAAACCCCCATAGCACACAAACCACCCAGACAAAGCATCCCGCAGAGGCGAACCGGCATAATGGTTTAACTTGCTTTTCTCCAAGACAACAGTCTGCCGTAACAGTTCCACAAAGAGAATACCGAATAAGGAAGGGCTTTTTTTTTTTTTTCAAGCGCGACGGAAAGAAAGCTGCGCACTTATTCGATAAACGGGCCTTTCTTCAATTCGCTGCAATCCAATTAGTTTTCTCTCGCAGATTCACGCCGTTCCAACCACCATGCTCTCCGGTCCTTCTTCTATCTGCATAAATAAGTGATTCGAAGTTGTGCAGTATTTCAGGTAGAGAACAGAAAGGGAGGAAAAAAAACAACAGCAACTACACGACAAAAGTTTAGTAACTGTAAACAAATAACTTCGTATCTGGAAAACATCACTCTTTGCTGGGAACTTATTTATTGTGTTTTTTTTCTGCGTGCTATAAAATCCTTAAAAGTGGGGCCCTTATCTGGCACATGAATTATGTGGTTAAAAAAAAGTACTTCAATTGTTTGCGAGAGAATTTATTATCATTAATGGTTACGAAGGAAATGAAAGTTATGTGGAATTTTATCACATTAAATATATAGATTTATTTTGAATCAATAATCAATAAAGTTTCAGAAAATGTAAATTATTTTTTTTTGTGTGTGTGTATAGTATATTGAAATAAATTTTATTTTGCATGTAAATATAAACTTGGCCAAAAAAGTTTTTATATAAAGGAAAAAATTAAAATCAGTTTTCGTCCTAGACATATTTATTTAATACGTTAAAATGCTGTATAATACAAAAAAGATTAACTGTAAAATAATTTTATATTTTATAAATCTAATATTATGTCAGTACTCTGATGCCAAAGTTTTCTGTTTCGATTCCAGATGGTGCCTTACATGTTTGTAGTGTTTCTGCATCGACATTAAACCGTAGGTCCCGGTCTAATATGAAGAAGAACATAAAGAAAAGTAAGATATTCAACAGCACAGAACAGTTCTCTGTCACTAAAGAAGTTAAGTTAGTATATAAAGATTGCTCTTGATGGCATGTAGTAAATGGTGAGAGGTATACGAAATTGCGGTACAGTAAATGTAATGTACAATTCGTCCGTTTTACCACATGGAAAACTCAAGTAAGTAAACAAAGAGACATGAAAGAGACAAGTAAAAAAAAAAATTATTGGGTCGAAATATTCCACACCTTTATTTTTATCCCTACTGATTTTATTTGCCTTCTAAACCCCCATAGCACACAAACCACCCAGACAAAGCATCTCGCAGAGGCGAACCAGCGTAATGATTTAACTTGTTTTTCTCTAGGACAACAGTCTGGCGTAACAGTTCCACAAAGAGAACGCCGAATAAGGAAGGGCGTTCAAGCACCATGGAAAGAAGCCGCTGCACTTATTCGATAAACGGGCCTTCCTTCCTTTCGCTGCAATCCAATTAGTTTTCTCTCGCGGATTCACACCGTTCCAACCCTCGTGCTCTCCGGCCCTTCTTCTATCTGCATAAGTAAGTGCTTCAAGGTTGTGCAGTATTCAGGTCGGTAACAGACAGAGGGAAACAACAGCACGACACAAGTTTAGTAACTGTAAGCAAATCGATTTGTATCTGGAAAACATCATTCTTTGCTGGGAACGTATTTATTGTGTGTTTTTCTGCGTGCTATAAAATCCTTAAGTTAGGGACCCTTATCTGCCATGTGAATTATGTGGTTAAAAAAAGTACTTCAATTGTTTTCGGAAGAGAAATTATTAACATTAACGGTTACGAAGGAAATAAAAGTTGTGTGGAATTTTAGCACATTAAATATATAGATTTATTTCGAATCAATAATCAATAATGTTTCAGAAAATATAAATCGTTTTTTTTTGTGTGTGTGTATAGTATATTGAAATGAATTTTATATTATATGTAAATATAAACATGGCCAAAAAAGTTAAAAAAAAGGAAAATCTTAAAATCAGTTATTGTTCTAGAAATATTTATTTAATACGTTAAAGTGTTATACAATACAAAAAAGATTAACTGAAAAACTACTTTATATTTTATAAATATAATATTATGTCAGTATTCTGGGGCCACAGGTTCCAGATGGTGTCTTGCATGTTTGTAGTTTTTCTGCATCCATTTTAAACCGTAGGTGCCGGTCTAATATGAAGCATAACACAAAGAAAATTAAGATATTCAACCACACAAAACAGTTCTCTGTCACTACAGAAGTCAGGTTAGTATATTGAGGAATGCTGTTGATGCCTTGTAGTAATGTTTCCAGGTATATGAAAGATGTTGTTGCAAATTCATTTATGTACACTAAATGTAATGTAGAAGTCTTCAGTTTTACCATATGAATAAAACAAGTACTAGAACGAACAGACATGAAGCAGACAAGTAATGAAATGTAAAAAAAAGCACTATCGGGTCGAAATATTCCAGACAGCTTTATTTTTATCCCTTCTGATTTCATTCGCCTTCTAAACCCCCATCGCACACAAACCACCCAGACAAAGCATCCCGCAGAGGCCAACCGGTATAATGATTTAACTTATTTCTCTCCAAGACAACAGTCTGCCGTAACAGTTCCACAAAGAGAATACCGAATAAGGAAGGGCGTTCAAGCACGATGAAAAGAAGCAACTGCTGCACTTATTCGATAAATGGGCCTTTCTTCCTTTCGCTGTAATCCAATTATTTTTCTCCCGCGGATTCACACCGTGAATTCGTTCCAACCCTCATGCGTTCTTTTATCTGCATAAATAAGTGATTCGAGGTTATGCAGTACTTCAGGTAGAGAACAGAAAGGGGTAAAAAACCAACAACACGACAGAAGTTTAGTTACAGTAAACAAATAAATTTGCATCTGGAAAACATCACTCTTTGCTGGGAACGTATTTATTGTGCGTTTTTCTGCGTGCTATAAAATCGTTAAAAGTGGGACCCTTATCTGGCATGTGAATTATGTGGCTGAAAAAAGTACTTCAATTGTTTACGAAGGAGAATTTATTAACATTAAGATCGGGACCTACGGTTTAAAATGGATTCTGAGCCACTACAGACATCCATGGCACAGCAGTAACTTGAATTCGATGATTCAAATATCAGTTTCTATACTCCCCAAATTTACTGTTATCAAGTAAATAAAACTAAGCTGCTATCATTGAGAATTTCGCATTGAAGCCTCAGTGAATCTTATATCTAGAAATTTTGTCCTTTCTTATTTTCTTCAGTTAAATATTAACGACATAAAAAACTCATCTTAGTTATTGTCTTTAAATAAATATATACACTAATAAAATCCATCAGTGTTTTTTTATTTTCATTATTTATTTATTAATTTTTTTTTGTCATCAATTTTGTGTAATTTTTTTTGTCATGATGTTTTATCAAATTGACCATACTCTACAATGTCCAGAAACAATTATTGAAATAAATTTTTTTTTTGAAAATTACCCTAGGTATCGGGTTCAAATCCCAGCGTTGCCATGGGTGTTTGTAGTGTATGGGTGTATTACACTTTAAACCGTAGGTCCCGATTTAATAGAATCGTAGAGTGTTGTGGGGGCATTGTAACTCCGCGTCCGTGGCTTAACATTCAGCTACACACACCCCTTGGGTAGTGCAAAGTGAGTAACATTGGTGCAGCCCTCACGGCATAAAAGATCACGGTCTATTTGCCAGCTGCATTAGAAGAAAAAAAAATTTCTTATGCTGTTGTCCTTTATACAAGTCATTACTTGTAATACAGCAATTTTACAAGCATTATTTATTCATTTTAAAAATATCCTTAGAATGGACGTAATTGCTTTTTCAATTACATTCTTTTAAGAAGGATGAAGTATCTATTAATGTTAAAATTTAGTCCAAAAATGTTAATTTAGATAATGTTATCCTCTCTAAATTACTCGTGTAGATTAAGATAATCATTATTTATATCTAATAAAGAAATTCCTTGAGTTCCATTCCTCATTTTTGGACTATAAGCAGTTAAGTAGAAATGTATCAAAAAGACAGCGGTAATACAACTTACATCAATCCCAAATATTATGACGTTTGATGTCATTGAAATCTAGTAAAGATGACAAGGTTTATCACGAATGTATTCTCACTGTCCTTTATTAATTGAATAACGTTTGAAATTGGTAATGTCCGCTTGATCAATATAGCACTCTCCTTGTGATGAATCAATGTAACTCAACCTGTTTATTTACTCTCAACCGTGTGATTATTTAAATTAACGTTACAAGAATTTGTTGCAGTAAGTGGATATATATTTGAAGTGCTTATTTATTACTACTAATTGAATGGTGAAAATAAGGATTTAAATTTACAAAGATTAAAAGTTACATACACGTATATAAAATTCCAACATTTTATTTGCAATAAATAGCATAGCAGTTTATATAAAAATGATTATTGAAAATAAAACTAAATTCCCCCCTAAAAAATTACATCCCTTTTTTGCACTCACTTTTATAAGATTGGAAATAATGATAAAAAAAATGTAGAAACTGTTGAAAGCTTCAATGTCGTAGAAATTGTTTCAAAATCGAGGAGACTCAATGGCGTTTGTGATGTCCAGCATGTCACGTTAGTAGGACTGTCTGGTGGGCGTTTTCAGTTTCTGGTTTCTCCCCTACGACATCAAATGATCTTCAGCAACAAAGAACCAAGTCAGATTTCTACCTACGGGTGATCCCTCACAGCAAAACTTGCCCCTTTCCCCCCATCCATGTGTTGATCTCATGAGATATCCGTAGAGCATTGACTGACACTGAGAATGTGACACAACAACAACATTTTAAAAATAAGGAAGTTGATTATTTAATTTAGGAAAATCATTTTGCAATAATAATAAATTTTTTCTTTAAAAACAATTCTAATTAGTAATTAATGCTGAAAAGTTTTTAAAGTACAACTTCAACACTTATTTCAATATTTATATGTGAAAAATTCGAATCTACATTATTTAGATAAATTCGGAAAAAAAACTGAAGTAGTGCACACATTTCTTTTTTTCAATTCTTTGAAATATATTGCTAAAATTCCATTCATTTCTTTTCAAGAAGATTCAAAGTATTATGATATCAAATATTTTTTCACGCATTGTTTAATTTTTAACGTGACTTGAATTCATTACAGTCAAGAAATGAGATACCATGGATAAGACTCCTTATTTTAACAATAAAGTGTTCCTACCACTCCTGTCAATAGTATTTTTTATAAACTAAAGAATAATCAAAGAATCTGGTGAGTGTTGTCAGCCACCAATGGTTGTTAAAAGAAAACTTTATTTAATCCTAAAGATTATCTTGTCTTTTTAGGAGTAATTTAAACTTTATCCTGGTCTCTTATAAAAGTATTTAAACTGCCAACAAGGAACACTTTTTCTTTTTCTATTAGTATAACTGCAGAGTGTTAGAGAGCAGAGGTATTAGTTCTTGGAAACGTACGCTTAAATCGATTTATTGAATTCCGAAAAATTTGAGAATATTTTAAAAAATAATATTAAAATTGATAGTTAGAAAAATATTGTGGTGACTTTTTGTTATTTGAATGAACGAAGAATATCATGAATCTTGTTAGTCAAATTTATTTTATATTTTGCAATAAATCTAATTATAAAATAAACAGAACGTGGATAAACATGTTTTATTTTGAAAACAGGTTTATCTTCTGAAATAAATAGAAGACATTATGTAGTTTTGTTTTGTTAGAAAATGTTTTTTTTTTTTCATTTGCAAATTTGATTTAAGAAGAAAAAATAAATGAGCAGATTATAGAAAATTCTCCACCATCACGATTTTAACTAAAAGTCGTTGATTGAGTGCAAGAGATTTTCAGTTTAGTCCAAACTACAAAATAATTTAATAGTAGTGGGTCTGTCGTAGTTCAGGCCATTTGGTATTTGAGTGGATAAGAGTTTGATTCTTGAAAACGTCGTACATTATAATACAAAACAGTACACCATGAAAAAATAATCGTATTTGGTGGAGAATTGACTGAAGTGAAAACTTTAAAAAATCGTACTGATCTGTATGACAAATGTTTTTTCCATGTTTACCCTGTTTCAACACAAAGCAGTAATTATTAAAAAAAAATATATTAATTATTTTTATTTTATTGTGTTAAAAATATATTTCATTAATACTTCTAAATTGATCTTTAAAATTTTGCATTGGAAATGCATTTTTTGCACAGGAAAGTTTTCAATATTAACAAAATTCGATGACCATTCTGATATCAGATTTTCTAAAAATGCTTTTAAATAATTTACAGGCATGATTAATGTTTTTGATAAAATTGTTTTCACTTGAAAAAAAAGTATAAGGAATATTAGAGAGTTTTTGCATAACGTTTTTTTATCGTCCGATATTTTTTTCTTCCTAGCGCGCATGTTCATAGGAAACATTTTACCTATTGCGCAAGCTTATCTGTAATACTGCAGTACTGAGCTATTCCTATGAGCATGCGCGCTAGGAAGAAAAAAATATCGGACGATAAGGAAAATGTTATTCAAAAACTCTCTAATATTTCAATGTAAAGCGATAATATTTTCTCTCTTTCGTGTTTATAAAAAGCGTTGGAAAAATTTGTTCACTGAAAAAGATTTTAATCTATTTTTGTTCTTGGAGAAAAATTAATCAGTCTATTGCAAAAATATAACAAGCTTCAAAACATTAATAAGAACGAATTTAAATTCTTTAAGTTGTTTACATCAAAAGAAACAACTGTTTTTTTCCATTTCCTGTACGATTCATTATCATTTTAAATTTTTCTTGTTCGTACTCCTGTTATTGTAACCAAAGATCAGAGCAACGGAAAATATCACGAGCCCACTTTCGGCCACCATTTACCAAAGCCATGCGAAATTGAAGCCGGCTCTCAGCGGCTGATCCTTTGACGAGTTCGGGAATTCATTACCTTCATTTGGACTCGCGCTCAAATTTCCACAACCTCCCCTCTCCGGAGTGCAATGAGAGCGATTCTCTGGGGATGAATTATGGATTATGCAAAATGGCATTATTAAAGGAAAAAAATTGCTGTAAATCCATACCGAATGTTGGAGCTGCATCATTAATACATTAAGCCCAGAGAAAAATCTCATTCGGCAAAGTCAGCTTTCTATAGAAAAAAATTGTTCATAAATAGGTATAGGTAATTAGTATAGGTATAAGTAGTTAATATAGTATAGGTAGTTAGCATAGTTTAGTATAGGTAGTTAGTATAGTATATTATAGGTATAGGTTAAAAAATAGATATAGTTCAAAATTAAAAAAAAATGTGCGTAATTTAAATAGCGCTATTATCAAAAAAAAAAAAATGAAACATATGATAATTCATAGAATCTTTATTATTGCTAAATAAACATATATGTGATGCAATAATTTTTGTTAAAAAGTTGATTTTTTGCTTAAGATGGGGATTGATGCAACTCTTTAATTTCAAGTTATATTATAATTGAATATATTTATTCATTTTTAACTTTCCTTCATTTTAAGGATACGATATAAATGCTGACTTTTGTATTAATATATGCGTGGGATCTATATCAATCAGCATGGTAATCAATGTCAAATTATATAATTTCTGAAAAAAAAAATCGAGACATACATATAGATAGATTGATCTTGGTAGATAACCTAAATAAAATTAAACAATTATATTAGATGTTTCGTTATCATTAGACAAAAAAGGAATGAACAAAATGCAACATTTCCCTTTTTTGAGAACTTCAGAAAATTTCGAATAAAGCTAATGTCGTAGGCTTAGGGCTTAAGTATATGCTTATGCATAAAAACCGTATATTTCTTTGGATTCGTTTGCATAATAACAATAATTTCTTTCTTGAAAAAAATATATAAAAAAAAACCCATTGTATTTTAAGAATACATCTTTATTTTAAAATATATGTTGTTGAATTAGTCTAATGTTGCAATAAATTTACACTTCAAGTTTCTATAGTTTAGCCTCTCTTGATCATTGTTCTTAATTTTAGATATTATTTCTGTAAAATAAAGGTTATTTACTCAAATGAAAATATCATTTGAAAAGATAGATTTAGATTTAGAGAGAAGATAGATTTCGAAGGGTCTTAGCTATTGTGCATGAAAATAGAGGAGGAATATTTCTAATACCTTACAAAAGCAGACTTATTTGTTGAACAATTACGTCTGCAAAGGAACTTTCAAGGCCGGATAATGAGTATGATAACAGCATTGTAAGAGATAACCATTATTGCTAATTCAATTTTCTAATGAGATAGTTAATGTTCTCTAAGAAGATTGTAATCCCTGTTTGCATTTCTGGTTATTATATAATTGAATATATTTATTCATTTTTAAGTTTCCTCCATTTCAAGGATAAGATATAAGTGCTGATTTTTGTACCTTGATACGATATAAAAGAATATACATTTGGATTAAATAAATATAATCATGCAGAAATTTAAATATTTCATTAATTCAAGATAAAAAAAGCAACCAATTTATTATGCAGACGGAGAAATTTCAAGAATTCTTAATAAAAAAATTAGTTTTGAAGAGGGGGATTAGTTGTTGTGAAACTAAATACATTTCGTGTAATCCCAATGTAATGCCCCTAATGAATTAATAGACTAATGAATAGACTTGAAACATTCTCATACTAAGGAGCGATCTACAATGAAATGCATCAAAAACATACTAGACGATAAATGTAGTATTTTTACTTATTTATATTAACTTCTCACAAAAAATTTATTCATCGTCTAGGCAGCATTCAAACAAACTTTTGTTTTCGAAATTCATAAGTATCAAGTTAAACAATTTTTTTTTATAAAAGTATCATAACAGGCAGACAGTGTTTGAATCTAAAAAAAAAAAATTATTTCTCAAAGTAAACAAGTTTCGAAAAAGATTAAGAAACACTTATAAATATATATATATATATGTGTGTTTATCTAAGCTTAAAATTGATACTGGATAACGATAATTACAGTAAATACTCAAAAGATTAACTGTATATTAAAATTTAAGTATCCATGTACCGTGGTCATATTAAGAATAGGCTAACTTTAATTACTAATAACCTTCGATCAATAATTCTTTAAAAAATGTTTTTTTAAATGCGTTAGGTGTTGTTCTTTAATTTGATTTATAACCTGTATTTATAATTTAATTCAACAAGAATGGCATAGACAATCCAATAAGAATGATATAAACAAATTTTCGAACAAAGTGAAGAATTTTGACTTCTTATATATATGATCATGATCTCCGACCTCTTGTTTGTCTTGTGTAAAAATAAATTATATAATTATTATAAAGAATTGCTGATTATGATTATACCTTTCTTTTACAATTGGCATCAACTTATTGCAATAATTTGATAATAGAATAAAAAATACTTTCGTTTGAATAGTTCGTTTATCGTTTCCAATTCTTCAATTTGCATTATAGTACTGCAAGAATTGTGGGATTAAAGCTTAATCAAAATTTAAACATATACCCTAATACTGAAAAAAAAAAGAGAAAATATCTATATAGATCTTTTTGTTAAAATAATAGTGTTTCAAAATTATTATTCTTATGATTTCTATTCCTTACAATCCAAATGAATGGCATATTAATAACAGTGAATAACGAAAGGTTTCCAGCCACAGTTTTCCAGCCTTTTCATGCTTTTCCATCTCTGCATGTTATTGCATTTACCTCTGGAGAATATCGCTATCATCTGTTCAATCATCCAATCCAATGTGCCCGAATGTATTACGAATAGCATACATTTATTCTACTACGGGAAGGCCGCTTCGTCTGTGAATTAAATATGGATGGAATCAGGACACAGAGTGTTCTAAGATTAATCTCGTAATCGTTAGAAAAGTACGACTGAATAATACTGCGAGATAGCATTGCTTTTATTTACTACTGTCAGGCGAGGTTATTCAGAGCCTATAAAAAAATCAAAATCGGTATGATTCCGCTGGAAATATAGTTGTAGTTCGGGATATTTTCGACAAGGAATAGAATTTATAAAAGATACATTTATGTTAAAAATGGATGGATGGATGCGAATAAATGAATAATTTTAATTAATTAATTAAATTTTAATTGTATTTTCAAAACTATAATAATGATTGGTATATGAGTTTCATATTTTAATTATCACAATCTGGTTATTTCTTTTATAACCAACAAAGGTAATGATTACTTTCTTAACGCTCTAATATATATGATCTAATGCTATTGAATTTGTCTATTTAATAAGACTTGTTGATAAATCTGAATTTTTGCCCTTTTCACCACACACACACAAAAAATTAAGTTTAATTTTCGTCATGCTTAATTTTACAGATACATTTACTTTTTCTGATAATAATAATAAAAATTCTAAAACAAATTAAATTATTATGAATTTAATAGTTATTACCTTTTACTTTTACTGGCCAACAAAATAATCAGTGTTATGTTAAAAATTACATCAACACACGAATATTCTGCGAAATTAGAGGTGACAGTTTGATAAATCTGTGACATTTTCAATTATCACTTGATTCGGTGGATGTGATGCCTTGTCCTGCAAGTGCTTTCTGTTCCTAATCCTGGTGATTAATAGGAGCTCATACGAGTCTTTGGGATTTTTGCGAAGGAAAAAATCAATCTCTTTCTTTGAGATAAGTCGGTGAGCCATGCTTACAGAGATTTCATGCCTCCACTAACTAGTTCGAGTTCTTTGTGTCTTTCTTTATGAAAGAATTCACTGTCAATATCTTTTGTTATAGTTGGAAGGTATTTGTGTAGGATCTCATTTTTCACATCTATTATATAAATTAATATTTATTCTTAAGAATAGAACAGCTGTGCATTTATTCAATTTCTTCTATTAGCTCACACTCTCCCTATATATATCTTGTTCAAATTTTCAATCGTTAATAAAATAGTTTTTTTATTCATCCACTCCAGTTCAAATACATTTTTTTAACTTGTAGTGGATGACAATTTTGATGTTAATACAGTTTTTTAAATATTAATTCAGTAATTAAATTTAATTAATTAATTTTAGTTTTTTTTATTTAAGTTGCATATATCTATCAATAGATGGCGCCAGATAAACTTAAAAAAATGAGTCAAATTATTTATATAGAACTTTCTGCAATATAGTGAAAAAAAAGTAGGAATTGACTTTAATTTTTTTTTTATTTTTTATTACTTGTTTTTGTATATATATATATTTCTTAAAACTTATTATAACAATAAAAAAAATTCTCTGAATCGATATATTTTTATTGGATGTCTAGCTAAAATTTCTAAATACCGTAATTCCCTGTCCTGTTAAGAATATTGGAATCTCTATACGCGGATTACAGCGGCTTCTGTGTATAACTTAATATTTGTTTAAATATTCATCAAAACTTAAAAAAAAATTTATTAAAGGAGTGGTTTTTTTTTTCAAAATTTTGCTTCTGTTGATTATATATAATCGATATTTTTATTCTGTAATAAATAAGAAGGTTTCAAGCTGTCGGAATTTTTTTCCTTTGTTCTATTTAGACTGAAACATCATTTGTTAACATTTTAGTGTAGTTCATCATTTGTTAACATTTTAGTGTAGTTCATCATTTGTTAACATTTTAGTGTTGATTGAAAAAGCTTTGGAGAGCTCGAAGGTCTGAATGACAATCACATAGAATGATGTAGTTGTATGCTTCGAGACAAAATGTAGAGATTGATAAAATCAGCCTGAATTTTTCACCATGAAATATAATATATCAATTTGCGACCGTCCCAGATGGAGATTTTTGTGATTAATACAGAATAATCCGTTTAATTTTTTAATTAAATGGATTATTGGATGTTTGAGAAGGGCTATCGGTGCATCAGGCATCAGTCGCTAAAATAGCTTTATTTTTCCAATTTTCTTCTTTATATTGTTCGAAATTGTTCTTGATTAAATGACATCGTAGTTGTTTGTTTTGGAAGGGTAAATCGGCGAGATGGAAAGAAAATTTATCATTTTACTGATTGGATGAAATTCGGGAATTAAATAAGAAGGAGAAATGTCTAAAATTTTTAAAAGATTACCAAAAAACGTCTGAAGGGAATTCGCATGCTTCAAAATGGAGGAGTACAATTTTCTAATTCGGGACATTTAGAGACAGGGGTGAATGGATAGATACAAATTTATTTTAGAAAACACGTTTTCAGATAAAATATCACATACTATAGGGCCCAATACGGAAAAGTCAAAAAGATAAAATTTTTATACTGAATATTATGATAATTACATACATATGTTGTTGTTGTTGTTCTTATCCCATAGCCCATATGGACTCATGATTGAAGGGGAAGGAAGCAGCTTTTGCTGTTGTGATGGAGCACCCGTAGGTAGAATGACTTTTTCCACGCTCTTAAAGTCATAGAAGACCGGGACCTACGGCTTAAAGTGGATTCCGAACCACTACAAACATCCATGGCACCGCCGGGATTCGAACCTCGAAACCTGTGGCACCGAGCGCCAGAGCGCTGACACTCGGCCATTCAGGTCCCAAATTTGCCAACGGCACGCAGTGTTCCCAGGTGGTCACCCACCCAAGTACTGACCGCGCCCAATGATGCTTAACTTCGGTGATCTAACGAGAACCGGTATACTCAGCATGGTACGGCCGTTGGCACATACATATAATATATATATATATATTTTTTTTTCAAATTAATACTACTTTTAATCAGACACGATGTTTTTTCTATTTTGCAGTTATTCAAAAGCAGAAAATGGAATCGATTTTAATATTTATTATCCAAATATAATTTATTTGTATTCAGATATTATAAATACATGTTATTATTATTATACACTTAAGACACATTATTTTGTTTATCATAGTGCAAATTAAACAAATACATTATTTAACAATATATTAGTCAAATAAGTAAATTGTTCATAAATACATGGTTTTGCGAATAAATTCATTGTAAACTTATTAAAAACATTTACCAATAAAATAAATACATAGTTTGTATATGTAGCTGTAAATGTGATTAATTCGATGATTATGTAAAATCCCAGGTGAATTAATCCGGTGATTATGAATAATCATCATAATCGTTGATTATGAATAATCATCGATTAATCACATTCCACATATCATGTTTATTCTTATGCTAATAAATCCTTTATTATCCAAAATATTAACAATCAAAATCAGGCATTGGTTGTCAATATAATGTTGATGTTGTTTAGCTGAAATAGATTATTATTGCTTCAGAAATAATGAGATCATACTTTAAAAATTATCTTTAATATCATTTTTAAGTATATTTTTTAAGTAGTATCTATTTTATGGCTTGTCTTGATATGCGTCTCAAGTGTTTAATTTAAAATTAGATTTCAGAGGTAAACGTAATTTATATATTATATTTTAATATCCAAAAAATTTCTTTCTTAAAATATACACTTTAGTCTTATATTTGAAATAATTCTTTTAAAATCTTTATCGATTAAAAGTATCGATATGTTTCCCATGATGACAGAATAAAATTTTTCATATGAATTTAAACTTTAACACAATACTAGCTAATTACTGCGATAACATATCAAAGAAAGTTATTATTATATTTAAGCGCAGTAATTTGCATAATTTTAGATTGAGTGATTCGCCGCAAATATATATAAACTCCATTAAATATGATGTATAAATTCGATTAATTATGAGTTTCATTACATATATATTGTAACGATACCGTGCATTTCATTAATCAAGAAGTAATTTTATGTGGTTAATTTCTAACACCGTAGTCCCTTTAATAAATTAGTAGGTAGCAACTCAGATGCTCGTTAATGTATAATGAAGCATATTCTGCTGTTTTGAAATTTATTTAAAATGTACCATTCCTAGGTAATCAGAAGCCTGAGAAATGAAATTAAAAATAGTTAACTTTTAGAAATCTTGATATTGATTTTTTATAAATATTTTAACCAAAATTTATAATTAATGTTTACATCCATAAATTGTTTATATTTACTTTTGATTAGTTCAATAAAGTTTTTTTGGGTGATGATATTTTAAATCAGTAAAAACATTCTGTAGAAACTAGTGGAATATTGACTTTATTACTATAATTTAAATCACATTGATGTTGATTTTTTTAAATAACTTTAAAAACATAGATAAATTTGTTTTGTTGATTCATTTTCTTGAAAACTTGATATCGATTTTTTTATGATAAATAATTTAATCAAAAGGTTTAATCTAATATTTACATCCTTAAATTGTTTATGTTTACTTTTGATTAGCTCAATAAAGTTTTTTTTTGGTGAAGGTATTTAAAATCCGTAAAAACAGTCTATAATATTTAATGGATTATTAACTTCTTTACTATGATTTAAATCACAATGATATTGTTTTTAAAAACATAATAAAATTTAATTTAATTTTAAAAACATAGATAAATTCGTTTTGTTGTTTTATCAAAGTAAGTTTGTATTTAGATTTAATATTATCTATTTTAATATCGGTTTCCCTTTTGTGAAGGTAACTTATAAAACATATTTAATCAAAAGAATTGTTTTCATTAAATAAAAATAGCACCAAACATTAACAAAAACATGCTGGAAATTGTTTTCATTTTGAGAAAATTTCCTTAAAAAAAAACAATTTTTATTGAAAGAAACAGTGTCATGTCTTGTCTTGAAAGTTTTATTCAATAACATTTTCCAGATGATAACATTCATTGATGTTGAAAGTAATTATAACTCAAAGCTAATTAGTTAAAAAATGTCATTATGTAACAATTTTGCAATGAAAATATTCGCCGATGTTGAAAATACATCTCCATAATAATCGATAATATTTAAAAGAAATGTTTTTTCCTTTTTCCAAAATATGTCAAGTGGAAATATTTTGTAAAGATAAAATATATTTATAAGAAAAATTTTTTTAAAACTATTCGCAAATAACTATGATGAGGTCCGATAAAAATTATTGTATCAAAAACGTATATCTTGGTTTTTATTCTTTAAAAATTTATTATGTCAACACAATTAATTTTTTTAGAGGGACAGATAATCATGTTCATCAAATTGAAAGACAAGAAAAGTGTTCTATTTTGATTTGGTTTATCGATCTACGGTGAAGTTTTGCACACATCAGCCTAATTAGACAGTACCTAGAATTTAACGTGGATTACGAATTTCTAACAATCACTACCATTAGTATTCGAATCTGAAGCCTGTGGTACCAAAGCCATTTAGATATTAGGTCACTTCTATTTTGAATATTTTCTTCTGATAACCTATGCGTATGGTCCAGAAATAACACGAGTGTACAGATGAACCTTGGGTTTTCCTTCGCTGGTAGCGTCTATTGCAGTAGGTGATTTCAGACCAATGATCATCTTGACAACGTTTGTAAAGTATCTCACACCGATAGAGATGCTGTCTTTCATGATTTCATGCAAAAATTGGACAGTTTCCCCGTACACTCCTCTAAAAAGTCGATGCCCTCTCTTCATTGTCTATATCTTGTACTTACTTGTACTTGTGCCTACGGCGCATGTATGTCGTAGAACTCGTGGAACACGAGCCTCACCAATTTCCAACAACAACAAAAAAAATGGTAGTGTGTCAGTGGATACACGGTTGGTTCTGTTAATAATGCACATTCCAAATGTTACATTGAAAATACAATATACTCATTAAAAATTGTGGTCAAATATCTCTCATCAGTTTAGACATTTGGTGGAATCTTTTCAGATTTTGTGCATTATGAGACACATATACGGAGCAATTACTATAAAAATTCTTAGGCACACATTACTTTTCACTCCTTATTTCCCTCATTCCCTCATTCGTTATACGACTTCGACTCATCCAAGTACTAATAATAAGTAATAATAAGTTCTCAAATAAAAAGTTTAGAAAGCTCATCAATTTTACGCTGATGAAAACATTAGAAAATGATTAAAAGAATAATACTTTTAAAACGAGTCCTCTAATAATAATTCTTTTTTTTTTTAACAATTCTTGACCACTGCAGAAGTCAAATTAGTATATAGAGAACGCTATTGATGCCTTGTATTAATGTTGCCAGATATATGAAAGGTGCTGTTACAAACTCTTTTATGTACAGTACTTTTGCTTTGTAACCGTACTTCCTCCAACGTACTGCAAGAATAACCATTGTGGCGTTCAGGAGAAATGCCGCCTGCATTCCCGCTGAGAAACGTATATTTTATATACTCTCATCCCGATTAGAAAATATATTTAATGCAACCATGTGTATAAATTGGCCTACAGACTACCATAGGACGAGGAAGTTTATTTCGCGCCTTCCTCGTGAAGCTGAATATCAAGTTTTCGGCTTAGAAGTGCAATCCTTTCAAGAATCTGTAATTATATGTCTTTATATATGTTATATATTGTACGTTTCTAACTGTATGTGTGTTTGTGTGTAAATAAAGATTTGCCTCAAGTATCTCAACCCATCTTCACCCAGTTACAATCTAGCGGTCCAGCCTGTACTCTACAACGTAGAATTTTTCAGTTTTACCACATAAATGAAACAAGTAATGAAATGAAGAGACATGAAACAGACAAGTAAATGAAATGTAAAAAAAAAAAAAAAAAAATGCACCATTGGATCGAAATAATCCAGACAGCTTTTTTTTTTATCCCTTCTGATTTTATTCACCTTCTAAACCCCATCGCACACAAAAACCACCCAGACAAAGCATCCCGCAGAGGCGAACAGTTTTAATGATTCAACTTATTTCTCTCCAAGACAACAGTCTGCCGTAACAGTTCCACAAAGAGAATACCGAATAAGGAAAGGCGTTCAAGCACCATGGAAAGAAGCCGCTGCACTTATTCGATAAATGGGTCCTTCTTCCTTTCGCTGCAATCCAATTATTTTTTTCTCGCGAAATCACACCGTTCCAGCCCCCTCGTGCTCTCCGGCCCTTCTTCTATCTGCATAAATAGGTGATTCGGAGGTTGTGTAGTATTTCAGGTAGAGAACAGAAAGGAGGAAAAAACAACACGACAAAAGTTTCGTAACTGTAAACAAATAAATTTGTATCTAGAAAACATCCCTCTTTGCTGGGAACGTATTTATTGCGCGTTTTTCTACGTGCTATAAAATCTTTAAAAGGGGGACCCTTATCTGGCATGTGAATTATGTGGTTAAAAAAGTACTTCAATTGTTTGCGAAGGAGAATTTATTAACATTAATGGTTACGAAGGGAAGAAAAGATGAGTGAAATTTTGTCACATTAAATATATAGATTTATTTTGAATCAATAATCAATAAGGTTTCAAAAATGTAATTTGGGTTTATTTATTATTTGTTTTTCTATTATTATACTGAAATAAATTTTATTTTGTATATAAAATCATTGATGTAATATAGCAATTTTGCAAGCGTTAATCATTTTAAAAATGTCCTTAGAATGAACGCAAATTCTTTTTCAATGACATCCTTTTAAGGAGGAAGAAGTATCTATTAATGTTAAAATTTAATCAAAACATTAATTTAGGATAATGTTATCCTCTCCAAATTACTCGTTTATATCTAATGAAGTAATGTGTTCCAGTCTTGTGTTCCATTCCTCATTTTGGGACTATAATTCAGTTGAATAGAAATGCATCAAAAAGAACAGGGATAAAACAACTTAACATTAATCCCAAATATTATGATGTTTGATGCCTTCAACTCTAGTAAAACTGCTGGGTTTATACACGAATGCATTCCAACCGCCCTTTATTAATTGAATATCGTTTGAAATTGGCAATGTCCGCTAAATCAATACAGCACTCTCCTGGTGATGATTCATTGTAAGTCAACCTGTTTACTTACTCTCAACCGTGTGATCACTTAAATTAACGTTATAAGTGTTTGTTGTAGTAAGTGGATATATATCTGAAGTGCTTATTTGTTACTACTAATTAGATGTTCTATTAGAGAAACAAAAAAAACTTGTTCATAATAATAAACTAATAAATAAAAATAAACTTGTAAATAAAAATAAGTTTACAGACTGAAAATAAGTTATAATAAGATTTTTATTAATTAAATTTACAAAGATTGAACATTAGATACAAATATATAACATTATATCATTTTATATGTAATAAACAGTATAACAGTTTATCTAAGGAGTAATATTGAGTGTAAAACTACATTGCCCACTAAAATACCATCTTTATAAGAATTAAAAAAAAATGATAAAATTTTTTTATATGAATGACCACCATTTTTTTAATAACTAAATACTCATGATAAAATCAAAGGAAATCGCAAATAACCACCATTCTAGTTTGTGTATTTTGTATTAATTCTTGTTGATCTTCACTTGCTAAAGTATTGTGGGTAATGTCCAGGTTAATTCGTTTACTGAATTCTTTTAGATGGTAGACGATTGTATGAAGTTAAAACAAGCTGATGCTCAAGCAGATCTTTTCTATGTGTATGTATTTATACTTTTGAAGATCGCTTTTTAGATCTTTCCACCCAGTTAAGGAGGATGAAGCCTATTTTTCCTCAGCTCATTTTTTCTGAAAAAGAATGACAATATCTTCTTGTATGTTAGGAAGATGCTTTGATAATCAACGTGGAGACGATCCCTCATATGCATTCTTCTTAATTGATGACCGAGAATTTCCTGTTTGCATAAGGCAAAAGAGCACATTACCTGGATAAGACATCAATGGAGTTCTGTACTCTTCCCAGACAAGTCTAAATTTATTCTAAAGAATGGTTATGATAATTATTCATTTTTTATTTACTGTTTTAACCACCAGTCTAAGAAAATATTTCACAAACTTGTCAATAAATAAATATGCTATTATCATAGGTGAACACGTATGAGCTCCGCAGAGAGCACTAAAGAATGCGTCTGAAGAAAATAAGCAAATTAATCATTAACATATTATTATTACAGTTTTCTCAACATATTGTAAAAGTATCAAATATTTTAACCGTCCCTTAACAATAAATAAGTTTAACTTAACAATAAGTTTCGTTGATAAAATAAGTAATAAAATATGTTGTTCTTCATTGGCGCAACTGCATCACGGAAGGCGAAAACCGTCTTCCTACTGGCAGATTTCGAGACAGGAGAGATTTTCTTTTTACGGGGTAGGATTGTCTTCCCTACGACTAATAATCATATTGGACAGGGACCTACGGCTTAGTATAGATTCTGAACCACTACAAACATCCATGGCACCTCCTGGACTCGAGCCCGTAACCTACGGCAAAGAGCACCAGTCACTCGGCCATCAGTCCCCAATAATATTTACACATGATCAATTGAATTTCAAAATTGTTTTGATTTTATTTATTATTTTAAAAATAATGAAGTTACTTATTTAATTTATGAAAATTGTGTAGAAATAATATATTTTTTCTTTTAAAACAAAACTATAATTAGTTATTAATGGTGAAAAGATTTTAAATTACAACTTCAATACTTAATTCATTATTTATATTCGGAAAATTCAGATTTAACATTTTAGATAAATACAAAAAAATGAAGCATTCCACATTTTATTTTTAAATCCTTTGAAATATTGTCAAGAAGATTCAAAGTATTATGATATCAAATATTTATTCACACATTGTTTAGTTTTTAACATGACTTAAATTCCTTACAGTCAAGAAATTGGATATCTTCGATAAGACTCCTTATTTTAATAATGAAGTCTTCCACCCCTCCTTTCAGTAATATTTTTATAAACTAAAGAATAGTCAAAGAATTTGGTGAGTGTTGTCAGCCACCAATGGTTGTTAAAAGAAAACTAAATTTAATTCCGAAGGATTATCTTGTCTTTTTAGAAGTACTTTAAACTTTATCCTGGGCTTTTATAAAAGGATTTAAACTGCCAACAAGGAATATTCTTTTTTCTTTTGTTAGTATAACTGCAGAGAGGTAATAGTTCTTACAAACGTAATTCCGCAAAAATTCGTGAATATTTAAAAACTGATAGCTCGAAAAATATTGATATGACTCTTTCCTATTTGGGTGAATGTAAAATATTGTGAATCTTGTTAGTCAAATTTATTTTAAGTTTTACAATAAATCTAATTATAAAGTAAACAAAAAGTGAAAAACATGCTTTATTTCTTAAACAGGTTTATTTTTTAAAATAAAAAAGACATTATGTAGTTTCGTTTTGTTAGAAAATATTTTTCCATCTCCAAATTTCCTTTAAGGAGAAGAAATAACTGATCAGATTAAAAAGAGTTCTGCACCATCATGATTTTAGGTAAAAGGTCGTTGATAGAGAGGAAGAGATTATCAGTTTGTTCCAAACGTAATAAATTTAAGTAATACATTTTTTAATATTAGTGGATCAGTAGTAGTTAGAGCCATTTGGTATTTGAATGGAGGAGATTTCGATTCTTAAAAGTATTCTACATTATAGTGCAAAACACTGCACCATAAAAAAAATAATCATGTTTGGTGGAGAATGGAGAGGGGGGGAAAACCTGCAAAAAGGATACCAAGCAATCTGGCTATTGTTTTCTCTCTTAAAATGGGACATTTATTCCTCAAACTCCTATTGAACTGCCTTATTTCACCTTTCTCCTGCAGTAGGCTATGTACACTGCAACTAATTAAACAGATGAAAATGGCAAAAATAATACACACAATTTTTAAAAATTTGTTGTTGTTTGTTGTTTCTTATCCCACTTGGCTGGCCAAGCCCACGAGCCCATATGGACTCATGATTGAAGGGGAAGGAAGCAGCTTCTGTTATGATGGAGCACCCGTAGGTAGAAGCCTGACTTTTGCTCCGTGACGCTCTTACAGTCATAGGAGACTGGGACCTACAGCTTAAAGTGGATTCCGAACCACTACAAACATCCATGGCACCGCCGGGATTAGAATCCGAAACCTGTGGCACCGAGCGCCAGGGCGCTAGACACTCGGCCATTCAGGTCCCAAATTTGCCAACGGCACGCGGTGTTCCCAGGTGGTCACCCACCCAAGTACTGACCGCGCCCAATGATGCTTGACTTCGGTGATCTAACGAGAACCGGTATATTCAGCATGGTACGGCCGTTGGCTCTTTAAAAATTTACAAATATGAAATTACGTGAATGCACTGAATCTTACATAGATAAAAAAATATATATATTGGCGAAACTGCCCTCTGGTGGGACAAGGCCGTCTGCTTACTGGAAATTTCGAGACAGGAAATGTTTCGTTTTTACGGCGTAGGGTTGTCAGTCCTATTCTCAACAATCTTATTAGACTGGGATCTACGATTTGAAGGGGATTCCGAACCACTACAAACAATGGGACTTGTACTCGAAACCTGTGACCTCGAGCACCAGAGTTCTAGACACTCAATCATCAGCCATTAGAAAAATTTATTAGCTTAAAAATTTAACTTCACCATTAATTCTTAACTTAACCGTCAGAAAAATGTATTCACGAAAAAGATTTTCATTTTTTTTTTGTTCTTGGAGAATAATAGATCAAACTCCTGCAAAAATATAGCACACTACAAAATATTAATACTGTGAAGAATTTGAATTCGTTAAGTATTTGTATATATCAAAAAGATCAACTGTTTTTTTAAATTTCTTTCCAATTTCCTGTACGATTCATTATCACTTTTAAGTTTTTCTCGTTCGTACTCCTGTTATTGTAGCCAAAGATCAGAGCGACGGAAAATAACACGAGTCCACTTTCTGCCACCATTTATCCAAACCATGCGAAATTAAAGTCGGCTCTCAGCGGCAGACCCTTTGACGAGTTCGGGAATTCATTACATCAATTAGGACTCGCGCTCAAATTCCCACAACCTTGCCAGAGTGTAATGAGAGTGATTCTCTGGGGATGAATTATGGATTATGTAAAATGGGAACATTAAACTCAGAGCCACGGTTTGCAATTAGTTTCTTCAGGTTTCACTTCGTTGAAATGGGAAAAGTGAATACCAGAATTGCATTTTTTTATAAATAAATTCAAGCTCCCATGATAGTAAATTGAAAAAAAAAAAAATTACGGTAAATCCTTATCGAATGTTGAAGCTACATCATTAATGCATTAATAAGCCTAAAAAAAACTACCTAGATTACTCATTCAGCAAAATCAACTTTCTATAGAATAATATGTTATTTATATTTGAAATTAAAAAAATATAATTAATACTAATAGTGCAACAGATGTCAAATTTATACACGTGTTTTTCGAAGGTTAGGGCTAACTAAAAATCATATGGATTTAATACTAGTAGCGCCATCTATGTGTCAGCCTATGTACTTTTCAGCCCACCTTTTAGTGTTACTATCAAAAAGGAAAAAAGGAAAAGTATCTCAATTCAAAGGATTTTTATACTGCTGAATAAATAGTAATAACAATTATTTTTGTTAAAGCATTTGGTTATTTGCTTAAGATGGAGACTGACGTAACTCTTTAATTTCAAATTATTATATAATTGAATGTATTTATTCATTTTTAATTTTGTTTCATTTTAAGGATACAAGTGTTGATTTTGGTAGTAACACATGTGGGGTCTATTTCTATCCACATGAAAAACAAATCGAGACATACATATATATAGATCCAAGTAGAAGACCTATATAAAAATAAACAATTCTTTTAAACATTTCTTTATCATTTGAAAACATAGAATGTACAAAACGTATCATTTACATTTTTATTATGATCTTCGCAGAATTTTGAATAAAGAAGGAAATAGCCAATATTCGTGGGCTTAGGGTTTAAGTATACACTCAAGGGCCAAAACATTATGACCACCCCTACATTTTGCAATGAACTCGCCTGGATGACGTGGAAGGCACGTGATCAGGTGGAAGGGGTATTTAACTGCAGCTGGAGAGTCTGAAGAATCATTCTTTCACTTACTTCTGTGTGTGATGGGAAAGGCTGCGGATCTAAGCGACTTTGATAGAGGGCAGTTTGTAATGGCTCGGAACAAGTATTTCCGAAACTGCACGACTCGTGGGTTGTTCGCGATCTACAGTTGTTAGTACTTATGCAAAGTGGATGAATGACTGTGAAACCAGTAGTAGACGACATGGTGTTGGACGTCCACACGCTATCAAAGAAAAAGGTTGTCGGAGACTGTCTCACATGGTGAAGCAAAACCGGAGCCAGACAGTGGCTCAGCTGACAGCCCAATACAATGCAGGGCCAAGAAGAATAGTATCGGAGCACACTGTTGGATATGGGGCTACGCAGCAAACGTCCCACTCATGTGCCTTTGCTGAACAAGCGTCATCGCCAACTGGCGGTCCATGGATCAGTGGGAGAGAGTTGCCTGGTCAGATGAATCACGGTTTGTCATTCATCACGCCGATGGCCGTGCCAGGATACGTCGTCTTCCAGGCGAACACTTGTGATGTACAGTAGGTTGCCTGGACTTCTCTTGGGTGCCCTCTGGGATGGAGCAGACCATGGTTTGTCATTCATCACTCAGTTTTTCCAATGGAAATGGAATGTTCCAACAGGATACGCCGTCTAAAATTGTGTTGGAGTGGTTCCAGGAACATGACGGTTAATGTTGCCCGCCTAACTGAACATTTGGGATGTCCTAGGATAAAAAGACCAAATTCGCAATATCTCGGATTTGCGTTTATTCGATCATCGATATTAAAGAGCGGTCTACAAAAAAGTATTAAAAACATACCAAATTTCTAAATATTCACAATTTTTCTAGACAGTATTCAAACAAACTTTTTTTTTTCCAATTTCAGATCAATTTAAACAATTTTGTTTTATAAAAGTATTATAAAAGGTAGACAGTGTTTGATTCTGAAAAAAGATATTTTTCAAAGTAAACAAGTTTTGAAAAAGATTAAGAAACACTTACAAATATAGAGATAAGTGTTTATCTAAGCTTAATAATTTATACAAGACTGCGATAATTACAGTAAATACTCAAAACATTAATTGTATCGTGAAATTTAAGTATCCATGTACTGTGGGCAAATTAAGAATTGGCTGACTTTAATTACTAATAACCTCCGATCAAGAATTCTGTAAAAAAAGGTTTTTAATAAATGCGTCTGGCATTATTTCTTTCATTTGATTAATAACACGTATTTATTATTTAATTCAACAAGAATGGTATAGCCATTTCAATAAGAATCGTATAAACAATCCAATAAAAATGATATAGACAAATTTTCGAATAAAGTGAAGAATTTTGACTTTTTATACATATGATTATGGTCTCCAACCTCTTGTTTATCTTGTGTAAAAATAAAGTGTAAAATTATTTTATAATGATTAGTCATTCCGTTTACAATTGACATAAGTTTATCGCAATATTTTCGCAATAGTTTAAAAAATCTTTTTGCTCGTATGGTTCGTTTATCTTTTCGAATTCCAATTTGCAATATAGAAGCAAGAATGGTAGGAGAAAAGCTTAATCAATATTTAAACTTACACCATAAAGATGAAAAAAAGGGAAAAATAATATAGATAATTCTTGTTAAAATAATAAGGTTTCATAATATTATTATTCTTAAGATTTCTATGCCTTGCAATCCAAAGCATTTTCTCCCAAATGTAGGGCATATTAATAAACGCGAATAACAAAACGTTTCCAGCCATTTCATGCTTTTCCATCACTGCATGTTCATTTTCACTGCACTTTCGTTTCACTGCATTTCCCTCTGGAGAATATCGCCATCATCTGTTCAATCATCCAATCCAATGTGTCCGAATGTGTTGCGAATAGCATACATTTATTCCACTACGGGAAGACCGCTTCGACTGTGAATTAAATATGGATGGAATCAGGACATAGAGTGTTCTCCGATTAATCTCGTAATCGTTACAGAAGTAAGACTGAATAATCCTACTGCCAGGTAAGGTTATTCAGAGCCTATAAAGAAATCAAAATCGGTATGATTCCGCTGGAAATATAGTTATATGTAGTTCGGAAATTTTTCGCCAAGAAATAGAATTTAGAAAAGATACATTTACGTTAAAAATGGATGGATGGATGGATACGAATAAATAAATAATTTTAATTACTCATTTAATTATAATTAATTAATTAAATTTTAATTGTATTTTCAAAACTATAATAATGATTGGTATATGATTTTCCTATTTTAGTTATCACAATCCGGTTACTTCTTTTATAACAAACAAAGGTAGTGATTAATATCTTAATGCTCTAACACAGGGGTCGGCAACCTTTTGAGTCGGAAGAGCCAAAAATGGCAATTTACAAATTTCAAAGTTTTTAAAGAGCCACAAAATTTTTTCTTGACATCAGGGCAGGTGGGCTGAAAGGTTCGTAGGCTGACACATAGATGGCACTACTAGTATTAAATCCATATGATTTTTAGTTAGCCCTAACCCTTCAAAAAGGTACGTGTATAAATTTGATAGCTGTTGCACTATTAGTATTTTGATAGCATTTTTAATGAAGTTATAGCATTTTTAGTGTTCATCACGTGCTGTCTACTCGGCTGACTGTCGATTGGACACCGGTGTGAAATGATGGAGCCAATTTTCGCCCATTGTCACATATCGACGCAAAAAATTCGGGTTTATTACGATTGAACAGCTCCAAACACTGCTCAGAATCATCAATTGGTTGTTGTTTTGGGTCGATTGTGAGCTCGCGAGGCACCCACTTTGAACAAAGCTTTTGCATATCCAAATATTCATTCACGATATGTCCAACACGTTTCTTTGATATCTTTAGGGTCTCAGCTATCTCAATCAACTTCACTTTACGGTTACCAGAAATTGTTTTGTGGACTTTTTTGGTGTTTTCGTCGGTAACAGCCTCTTTGGGGCGTCCACTGCGTGCATTGTCCTCGGTGCTCATTTCTCCTCGTTTAAATTTAGCAAACCACTTCTCTACGGTTGATTTTCCTGGTGCAAAGTCCTAATAATGTTTATCGCCAAGCCTTTTCCAATAGTATTTTTTTTCCGCCAAAAGCAATGCTTTATTAGCACCCACGAAATTCCTTTTTATCCATTTTTTCAAACTAACAAAAGTTGCTTCACTAAAAATGCTATAACTCACATACTAATAGTGCAACAGCTGTCAAATTTATACACGTGTCTTTTGAAGGTTAGGGCTAACTAAAACTCATATGGATTTAATACTAGTAGCGCCAATTTAATAATACTAACCCACCTGTTAGTACTCGTACATAAATAAAGTTTTTTGATTAAAAAATCTAATCTATTTATTCATAAGAAAACATATCTATTTATTATATTATTCTATTTATTCAGATTAATTACTTTATTATTTAAGTAAAAAATTAAAACAATTTTTAACATTTTACTTTACAACACTAATAACAAACAATTGAAAAAACAAATTCAATGGGAGCGATGGCTTTGCATGGTTATTCAAGTAGTAAATTTAAACTTTACTAAACGATGTAATTTGTACTTAAAATAAAAAAACAATAACATACATTTGAGCAGTAAATCACTTTGGGAGCATTGGCTTGCTCTTAGAAAGTTTGAATAAATTTGGCTCATAATTTGTTGCATTAAGT